>JBBMJY010000021.1:2519180-2582319 GCA_037833715.1 Toxotes lorentzi
TGTGTGTGTGTGTGTGTGTGTGTGTGTGTGTGTGTGTGTGTGTGTGTGTGTGAGTGTGTGTGTGTGAGAGAGAGAGAGACAGAACAGGAACAGTGTTGTAATTGAAAGTGTATAGTAGGCTTATATATGCATATGCTGAGGGACAAGCGTTCTCACACGGATCAGCAGACAGAGAGATTCTGTTGCAGTACACTCATGCGTACCGCTGTTTATCTACACATTCAAATCATTTATGTGATGGCATTTCTACACAGCGTGACACTGTTACATCTCCCCATCATTAGATCTCCACACATGCGAAACTACTTTAGCTCAGAGGCTCTATATTATGATTGATGTGAGATTTAATGAAAATAATCTCTTTTACGTTCAGATAGCAGCTTTCACTGGAAGGACTTTTCAGAAGAGAGACTGATTTGTAAGCTTAAACTTGAATGATCTCTTTGGGAAAATTAATCATTAGATACATTGAAGATAACATTAAAATAAAATATGAAAAACAAATGGGAAGTTATCTTAGGTACCACAACCAGTCTACCCAGGAACTGCAGATGGAAATTAGTTAGTAGCTGAATCTAGTACAAAACACTTTTAAGGTTAGTGCATTTTGCACATGGTCCCTGGTATAAATAAATTACAACTTTAACACTGTGACGAGTAGAAATGTTTGCAGACATCAAATGTAAGACATTATGATAGAGGCAAACTAATTGTTTCTCAATAGGGACACAATCAGGACATTGAAACAAATACGCTAAATGAAAAAAGGCACAATACAAAGTATGCAAATGGCTATAAAAAGAAAAACATGAAAAACAAGTGACACACAGGCTTTGGGTAAAATGGTGGTGCAAAACTCATGTAGAGTAACAGTAACAAAAATGCCTTAAATGGCCATTTATTAATCTGTTGCATCAGGGAAATTTAACCAACTTAAATGGAGATAAGTTCAATGACTTTAGGTGATTTTGAGAAATACATAAGTAAAGCAAACACATAAAACACAATTTACCCACAAATTTAATCATCACAACACAATGATTTACACAGATTTATTAAGTTCATGGAAGTATTGTTTTTAGTATTAGGCCGTTACGATAGAGACCCCTCTATCCGGATAGCTGTCACATTCACCAAATCAACCATTTATCAAAAATACTATTTATTTTTTATCTTTTCCACTAAATCTCACCTTCGTGTGTCTCGTCCGAATCTGTTTTTCATCTTCTTCTTGTTAGAAAACAAACTATGACAAGTGACACAAACATGAGATTTATACAAAGTCAGACCAACTGGCTGGTTTGTCAGGTGTGCTGTCGTCTCCACCTCCGCTGAAGTGTAGTGCTAAGCTGCTTGCTTAAACATTTCAGCGTGGACTATGTGAGACTGTGTCCCACACAGTGGATGAGAAATCACACAAGGCTAGCATCTACTGTAGCTAACAAGGTCTGTGCTATCAATACTAAGAAATGAATCAAACTACAACTATCTTTTCCACTGACACAACCTGCGCTGGTTGCCATGGTTGCATGTGCAGACACGGACTTAACGTATAAAACGTTAACATGTAAAAACAAAAAAAGAAAACATTTTACACGGTAAAAGGGAGCTAGATGTGGCACACTCATCCTTCAGGTTTCCCTGTATGTCTGTAATACATATATGGAAAAATAAATCTAAATGAATAAACCTGAAGAACCTGAGAATTCATGTCGAGATTCGTCCGGTTTACTGTCAGATGGTAAACGGATGACAGCAGCACGTAGCCGAGCTTGAATCTTTTTAAAACTGTATAAGCTGTAAATAAGCTTTTCCCACGACAGACATTATGATATTTTTAGAGATGGTCGGTGAGCACAATATAAAGACACTGAAATTAGCCTACCCCTAAATAACGTTACCATAGTTAATGCCAATAATTACATCTGTGCTTTCCCTGCTATGACACATCAAAATGTCTGCTGCGAAATACATAAGTAAATAGTTCATATAAGTTTAGCAAATAAAGCTATTAATGTACATTACAAAAACTACTACAACATCACTCAACTAAAAGTTTGCGTGTCCTGTTTTGTTGTTATTTCTCTTTCTGAATTTGATCATGTAGGTTTGATAATTATGTTAAAAAATAACACCATCAAACCAGCAGGTCAAACCCTGCCACTTTTTTCAAGCCACAATCCTCAAGATTGTTTTCCCTTGCTACCACAAAAAATACTGAGGGTAATGTTTACTTAATACTTCTGTCTTGTGTCTCTGCCTCTATGACTTTCTTTAAACCTGAACCTCTGTCTAAAACTTCTACCTACCTCCCACCCCTCTCCTCTCAGGACTAATCCTTGGTTCAACCTCTGATTTTAACTTCAGCTTTCTCCCTTGATCCCACCGTCTGCCTCAGCAGAGAGAGGCAGAGAGAGGACCAGAGCGAAGAGGGATAAAGTGACTAATCAGCTTCCTGCTGCTTTTCTCTTCATGTTCTTTGTTGGCTTTCGGCCCTTTAGCCTGCCTCTTTGCTACCTGCGTGCAGACACACAAACACACACGGGCACATGTTTATGATATGCACAGACTACACATGTATATGCGTATTTGCGGTTTGATCTGGTTCCCTGGTGGACTCTATTGTGCCAGGGCAGGAAACAGCTAATCCAGTCAGACCCAGCCCAGTCAGGGATCTGTTGCTCATATAATCTAACTGGCAGGAGTTCTGCTGTGTAGAATAGGAAGAAATAAAAATCTATCTTTCACATCTCCTGTGGCATTGGTTTCTGTTGGTGACAGCGGTGGACTCAGGCTGTCTGAGGGGCAGCGGAAAAAAATATAAAGGTCTCCTGATGTGTTAAATGAGAAAATAACGATAAAACGAAAAAAGGCCAGGTCCCCTATTAACATTAACAGTTTATAGGAAAAGGATTTACTTTAAAAAAAAAAAAAAGAATAATAAAGGAAATGAGCAAATGTTTCTCAAACATCTGCAGTAAAAACAGGCAACTATTAATATTTTGAGAATTATCTGTTTTGAGGAGTCGTATCAGGGAAGAATGAAGTGCAAAAGTCCTTCTTTTGGCCATAAGGTGGTAAATGTTAATGACCGTCGTATGGCTGAGAGAGAGAGAGAGAGAGAGGGGGGGGGGGCTTCTCGGTATGTAACAGCCCGAGATCTGAGAACCTTCCCTCTCCACATCTGTTTGAAATCTGAGTCTCCATCAGCACAACTGTACCAGGATCAGTTGAGAATCAGTTGAACAACTGCTACAAAACAGTTTTTAGGGAAGGTTTCTTTTCCTAACCAACATAAAGGACACATTCATTTTACCATACAGTATCTCCTGTTGTTCATTGAAAGGGCTCTTCACATCTTCACAGTGTTTTTCTCCCATACACACTCATCATGGTCTGTGAGACATAGGGGAACCCTAAATGGCAGTTTTTGGCTTCCACAGAGAACCTCCAACCCGCCACATTACAACGGCAACTCGGTACAACTGCATTTACAGAGCATTATTACATTTTCTTCCAGGGAAAGGCCCCCACAAGGGCACTTCACTCCAGATTGTCTCACATGGAAGCACTGCGTAGGGCACTTTATCCTGATTTAGCCATAACTAGACAGCCATTACACAACTTTGTTTTGTCCTTTGTGCAGGAGCCTTAGAGAGCATTTTATCATGTAGATGCTGCTGTGGGGAAACATTAGAGGAAATGTTCACAATATTTTTTTGTCCTCAAGCATGACCCATATACATTCACTGCAAAGAGTTCAAGTTATGCATTGCAGAGTCAAAATCAGCTGTATCAATAAAAGAACAATGTTGATGTCCCTTGCTTTAAAAGTTAACCATCAGAATGAACTGAACGTGTCATTTTTCCATTCGACATGTGACCTCTGTTTACTGTCACATGCATCAACAGGCCTTTGTCACAGCTCACATTTCTGACTCTCACAGTAGGGAACAGGTGACAGGTGTCACTAAAGACATTAATGATGGCTCTCTTCTATTCAGGCGACCCAGTAAACCATGAGAGTGTGACAGTGGGTCAGCATGAACAATACCAGGTTCTCTGAAAGCGAATCAGCCAAATGAAATTCAGCCATTGCTCATTTTATTCCTTACACCTGCTGTGAAATGTCTCAGTAGAAAAAAAGACTAATTTCAAAGTGTAGCACTCCTTACTTCCATAAAGACAGAGGACTTAAATATATCCAGAATTTTAGTCTCAAATTTGGGCCAAGTTCCGAAAACACTTGAAACTGTGACTTTAAAGTTGATTTGAGAAACTTTCTACACATTTCTACCATTAAGATTATACACACATTCCCGTTTCATTTGCACCAATATTTAAAAAATAGTGTATTGTAAATAATATAGGATAATAAAAACAGGAAAACATCAGAATGGATGAGGAACAAGATGGCGGATGTAGGAAACCCCAGTCACACAGAATAAAACACATCATCCATTTGTACAACATTGTACAAGTAAACAGGACTGATGTGGGTTAATCAGTAAGGAAGGACGTATTATAAAGATTATTGTTATTAAAATGGATGAAGGTTCTGACACTATCACTACAGGCAGTTAATGTTCCTAAATGTATTTTCTGTGTTTTCATTTTTTTCTTTTTTTTTTCTCTCCTCTCTTCTCCCTCTTTCTCTCTGCAGGGGTGCCTGTCTGGGGGGAAGGAAGACCACAGGGTCTTGTTGTGGGCACAACTTAAAGTCCATTTTCACAGTGCTGATATTCAAATGTCTAAAATTACATTTAAATATCCATTCTGAGAAAAACAAACACCTCTCGCAGACGGCCAGTCTTACAGGAAAATCACCTTTGATGGTACAAGCAAAGAGAGGAAAGTTTCAAAAGGCTGAATTCAAAACTGCACATGAAGAAAAGGATAAAAACATTTTCATTTCCTGTTTGAAAACTGTGTCAAACCATTCTTTCTCATCCAGCCAATGTGCACGAGGACACACACGTGCACACACACCAGATTATGGTCATGGTGCCCAGCGTGAGTGCTATTCAGTCTACTTCCTATTTCAGCTTTGTTTGATAATTTCACATGGGCTAAAGTCAGCAGCCCACGCAAAACACCCTGCACGTGCACACACACACACACACACACACACACGCACACACGCACACACTGACACACACTGACTCACACACTAGAATAAAGGAACAGCCAGGAGGATATCCCCATTTCTTCCATATCAGGGTTCCTTTGAAAGCTTCGACCCAGAGCTGAATGAGAGGTTTCATTGAAGCCATTCACCACCATGATCTGCTCTGATCTACTCACAATCAACCATATCTGTCATACATGGCTAGGTCTGAGACCCAGGAGAGGGCGGGTGGGGTGAGAGAGACAAAGAAAGACACGAAGTAAGCAAGAAAGAAAGAAAGACAGAAAGAAGGATCTCATGCAAATCAATATGTTGTCCAGATACGTTCACGTGCCGCTCACACACACACACACACACACACACACACACACACACACACACACACACACACACACACACACACTCGCAGACTTCAGAAAGTCAACAGTGAGTGGTGAGACACAGACATGGTCTTTAGTTATTCCTGGTAATGGTATGAATTTACCACGGGCATTACCAGCATCCAAAGTCCATAAACATGCACATCACCATGGGTCCCACACAAATTCCATCTGACGAGTCAGTGATTGGAATGAGTTGTGAGGAAGCTTTTTGTACTCGTCTTCCTTTGCCTTCCTCCCCTTCACTCATTCTACATGACTTCTCATGCCTCCACAGTTCAGTTCTCTTGAACATCACTAAACAGTGTTGGCATGGTAGGTAGTCCTTTGCAGATGCCTTCTCAGAGGGCTGTTTCCATGTCAGTATCTCCCCATTTCCTTCTTCTAAGACCTTAATATTGAGTAGCCAGTTGTCCCTTTCACGAAGGGATTCCAGTAGTGTCTTCCTTTGTTTGGAGCCAGGTGAGAAACGTGAAACATCCGTTTCATCACTGTGCTTTCTTTGTAGATGTCTCACGACCTTCAAATTTGACTTTTAACATTATACACAGTAATGTGCTTTGTCCCAGACCCTAATTGCATACCTTTTTGGCGTGTTTTAACAGTGATTTGCATCTTTCAAATTCTCAGGCAGTTGGACTGACATTACTTTGTTTTGTTGGACCTCACCTTTCAAGAAGCTCATCTTCACTGGATGATGGTGCTGATGAGTGGTGGTCCACCTGAGGGACTTTGTTGGCTCCACTGTGGCTGGATAAAGATGACTTTAACAACAGGGAAGCAAAAACAGGGAAAAATCAAGTTGTTCTCCTGGCATGTTTCACACAACCTTCTCTCTACCAGTGGTACGTGCAGTTAGTGAATATCATCAGCAGCAGAGGGAGGAGGACAGAGGACAGGAGGGACGACTGATGCTGACTGACTGACTGACTGACTGACTGTGTTCTTCAATCTTTCTAAATAGTATATTGTAGTATATAGTATATTGATGTCAGGAATATCATTATTTTACTGACATTTGGGCTTTTTTTCTGGTTAGATATTGTTTTGAGTTTTCTGTGAACGACACTGCTCTAGAAACAGTAATTAGACAAATATATATATTAAATATTAATTTAGATAATTAAACTATAGCAATGCTATAAATGATAAAGCTATACATATAAGATAATTAATAAATGTAAACAATAGATACTGAAAATAGTCATTTTGTCATTTTTGCCTGAAGAACCATATGTGTTCAACAACCACTGAATCCTGGTGTCTTCTGCGTCCACACTGCCAGCTGTGCACAAAGGGCACTGGGTTGTGTAGATGTCTGAGGTCTGTGATCTTCTGCCTACGAGTTGGTCTGAGCAGGAGAGAACACTGAGTGAGCATTTGTCTGTTGCTATGAAAATGTGGAGGAGAGAGATCCAGTCACAAGTGGTCGCTGCAGACACGTGGGGACACATTTTAATGCCAGGAGTGAACTGATGTGCTTAGAGCTGTCCCCTTGTGATCGGATCGCAGGATGTCTGTTAACACCAGGTGGATTTTGGTTGTAGATACTTTGTAACAGCCAGGGTTCCTGGTAGTAAAACATATTCAGTATCCAAAACTGAAATAACTGTAGTAAATATTTAAGCCAGGTGGAGACACAAAAATAAGAACATAGTTTGGTACTTGCATTGTGCATTAGCTTTTCTCACCTTTATCAAGACAGACCCCCTTGAAATCAGCCTTTAAGTAAGGGATTATTCACTGTGTGAGTGTGTGTGTGTGCATTTTTATTACCTCTTTGGGACATTCTCCAGTATTAACTGCCCCTGTACGGTACCAGTAGTCCTCATGGGGACCAAAGCCTGGTCCTCATGAAGCAAAACATCATTTGCCGAGGTCCTGGTTAAGGTTAGGGTTAGGCTGTCCCCAATGAATGGAAGTCAAGTCAAACTTGTGCGTGTGTGTGTGTGTGTGTGTGTGTGTGTGTGTGTGTGTGTGTGTGTGTGTGTGTGTGCGTGTGTGTGTGTGTGTGTGTGGCCTGCCCTCCCTACATCTCTAATCCCTATAATAGAGTGAGGATCATGAAAAGCGCTCTAGCCTGGCCAGTCTGCTCCACTTTGCCATATGTCAGTTAGTGCTACATTCTCCTCAAACCTCAATCTCCTCAATCATTCCCATCATTTACTACAGAAGCAATACCCCCCCACCCACTCCCCCCAGCCCCCAGCAAAACCATCCATCCATGCCTTTTTGTGTTGAGATAATTGTTGCTTTTCTAATCAAAAGGAGTGAGAGGGAGGAAGGGCAGTCCTACGTGACCAATTGCATTTTGACATATTTCTCTCATGTCCATGCCCCCTGACAGAGTGAGAGAAAGGACACATGAAAAGGAAGTTTTATTACATCTTAAGTCTAATCCACAGCCCATGCACAGCCTATGCAGGTTGAGAGAACTTATTCTCTAATTACAACCATGTGTAAAAATGTTTTCTTGTTAGAAACGATTTATGAAGGGATAGTTAAGAATCAGAGTTTTATTGTGCATACAGACAAACATTTATTTCAGTTAACTTGTGCACAATTATTCAATAATTTTCTCCAAATAAGCAACACATTTCAAATGAACTGCCAAAGCACGGCCTGCAAATTGATGGAGCAGTTCTTACTTAACAACTACCTGATAATTTCCACTAAAAAAGTTTCAAATTTCTGCCATCCGTGAATGCAGAAATACTGTACAACCGAGTGAAACTAGAAAGATCACTCTGTGGAAGCAGGCATAAGGGCTGATTTAGGGGCACATGTATTTCCTGGAGGCTGAGAGTACCTGTGGAAACTCGTGTCAAACTCCCAAATACAAAGTATTCTGTTGTGAAGCACAATGTGTTTGAATGTACCACAGCACTACATAGTACAGCTAATGCTTTATACCTATCAGTATTACTCCTCTTCATTGGACAACACGTAGTTAATGATGTAGTTTGGAGATCAAATTCTTACTGGTTTTGTAACGTTGATCTCAACACCTAAGAGCTGTCACACTTCCATAGACTGCCGAGATGAACTAAAGAGACATTAAGTTGTGAAAGTCAAATGATAGCACTGTCTGATGTAATTCACATTTGTTTCCTGCTTGGTTTCAGACAGTGTGAGATATTAATGTCACTGAGTAATGTGGACAATTATTAGTTATTAGTATGACAGCACTGCAAATAATATCACCATGACTGATAACAGCTATCAAAATAGTTGCCTGCGCTACAGTGCGTAAAAAAAATGTTTGTACTGGACTGAAATTCTTAATCTGGTCACAGAATCCAAAGGTCACAGACTATTGTGTGGCACCTGTAACCAGATCTCCTTACTGAATGATCAGTATGAATGAATGTGAGGTGTGTGAATTCAGTGAGCATCTGTATGTGTTTCTATACTGAGGAATGTTGAAGATGTAATTAAAAGAAAAGTTTAGTAATTTACAGTGTTTAAAACAGCTTCCAGTTTAACATCTAAAAATATAAAATACCTCCCAATGTGCAACCATTATTTCTTTGTTATATAAAAAGCAGAAAAAAACATTCCATTGTAATGTGGGAGGGTTTTACTCAACACTGTAAAATCTGCAATGAAACGCCTCGACTTATTTCACTTCAGTTCTCTGTTTCCCTCTCGTCTGTTGTCCGATGAAGCTTTTTTTTTTTTATTTAAGGCCATCGAAGCCCTGCTAAGCCTCACAGAGCTCTATACATACAAGGCTCTGCCACTAGAGTGCTGGGCTGATCATTCCCCTCAAGTGCTACCGCTGCAGCAGGACTTTGAAGTCCCACATTCATCCATCTCTTTCTCTTCTCTCGGAGTCTCTGTCTCGCTCACGACTAATACCATAATGATGTAAAGAGGCAGAGGAGGAGGGGCTTTAAATTAGAGCGCTGTCTTTGTGCCTCATTGTATTTAATGGCTCTTATTGTGAGGGCTGTCAGGCCACAAGTGATCTCTGAAGGAGGGATAGGGCTATTCCCTCTGCCACCCAGAAGAAAGGCTGAAGGGAGAAGTGGATCAGAAGAAGGAGTATGGCCAGTGTAAGTGGGGTAAGACCAAAGCAGAGAGATGTGAGAGGCAGAAAGAGAGAGTGCCAGCGATTCTTAGGTTTTAATTAAAACGCCCTGAGGAATTCTAAAGGAGCCTTTTTTCTCTGTCCCTGAGTTCAGAGCTTAATGTGTTGGAAAACTTGTCTGGGTTTTAGTGGGAGATGCAAGAGAATGGAGTTGAAGAGGAGGATGCTGAGAGCAAATGAGAGGCTGTTTACAGATAAAGCCATTACCATTTCTCATTAATCAATTAATTCTTTTATGGATAATGAAAAGACTAATTAACTCCTGGTTAAAAGGCCATGGGAGGACTGTGAAGGGGAGGTGGTTGTAGAATTTAAAAAGTGCTGAGAGGTCTCTGAAAAAAAGAAAAAACAAAACAAGAGTAAGAAAATCAGCATTTTAAAATTGGACTGGGCTTTTTTAAAGAAGTATAATGCATTACTTTAATATGAAAGGTTCACTTTTATACAGTGTGATGATAAAGCTTGTTAGTTTGGCTTTGGAAACACATTTTTGATTGATCAGACAATGAGTGATGGTCAATGACAGGACATTGATGCTAGTATCACTCTTTCTACAGTATTTCTGCCTTGAACATGAACATGAAAGTTTAATGGAGTTGGACAAGAGATGTCTCCTACTTCACTGAAGGTCCATCTTCGGTGTATGTTTCCACATTACACTTGTGATGTGCGTAATAAAAGTTTCATACTGGACCAGGATTTGCTCCAAACCAGCTGATTTCACAAAACCATCTCATGACTATACATCATGGTCCCCTTACCGTCTGCGACAAACAGTATTTGGGACATACAGTGTTTACACACCATGTGTGACAGACCCCTTCAGAGACATGACATGCTCAGATGTTCTCAGATTACTTCTCTATCCTGGCACAGTTTGGTTAAAGGAGTTGTTCAAACACTGAGGTGAAACCTTGGAAGCACAGCACAAGACAGACCACTGACCACTCCACATTCTCTACCAGTTATTAGTGCACTGCTGGGTGCTGAGGAGGCAGCATCAAGGTTACAGACACTTACAGGTTCGATCAGAGAAAACCAGGACTCCCTGAAAACAAGGAGAGGTCCGGGGGCAATTCCAACTTTTATTCAGTTATTTTATCTACCCTTTATTTAACTAGGTAAGTCGGTTGAGAAGCACTTCTCATTTCCAGCAATGACCTGGCCAAGAGGCAGCAGTATGAGGTTATACAATAATACACTAAACACAATAAACAATAATCGTGATACTGAAACACTCTCGTAAAACAATTAAAAACACTAAAAACAAGTGCACTCTCACACATGTATACAATACAATACAATACATATATACAGTACATACAACAAGGAGGTCCCACGAGCAAATTAGAAGCAGGTGCACTGATCAGAAATTATAGATCATAATGAGTATTGAAGGTAGATAAAGGGATGCAGGTACGGAGCTTTAGTGTTTTTTGGAACTCATTCCAATTCTAGGGGCAGCAAAATGGAATGAGGAACGACCAAAGGAAGTGCAGACTTTTGGAATGGTCATGGTGAGGAAGTTACTCGAGCGTAGGTGTTGTTGGAAATGTTGATTAGTGAGTGAAGGTATGGAGGGGTTTTGCCAATGATGGTTTTGTAAATGAACTGGTACCAGTGCAACAGCCTGCGGGAGTGGAGTGATGGCCAGTTGACGAGCGAGTACAGATTACAATGATACGTGTTAAAAGGGGCACCTTTTAACACATGATGAAGATGACATCCAGTTTATTGAGAAGATTTTTGGAGGCGGATCTGGAGGCGGACCATCTTGAAGGTTCAACCTGGGTACGATCTGATCTGTATGTGTTCGACATTTCTATATCTCTAAGTCACATCAGTTTCTGGGCTTTGACCTCGACTGGTAAATATTGAACATATTGAACATTTATTTCCAATATATTCAGGGTTCACTATGTGCTATTTTATTTATCTTCAATAAGCTTATCTTTTCGTATTCCTAGCTCTAATATTTACCCAATTTCCTAAGGGATCTTTAAAGGTTAATTTAAATGTGATCATTTTATTCCACACTCAGTTCTTCTGTTTCTCTTCCAGTATCTCCCCGTCTCTCTCTCTCTCTCCACCTCCTCCGGCTGCTCACTTCCCTGGAAAATGTGGTAAGAAGGGAAGTTAGAGGGAGTGAGCAGCAGTTGGATTTAAGTATCCAGGCTCCTTTCAGTCAGAGAGTGAGACTCTATAAAAGAGGCAGTGATGCATGCTGGAAGGCAGGGAGTGATCTGCTGGCCTCTTCTACCTGAGAGGAAACACAGGACACACACACACACACACACACACACACACACACACACACACACACACACACACTAACATCCATACCAATGGGCTGTCAAGTGCAGCTGAGAGAAGCTGTGAGTGGGTCAATAACAATAGGCCCGTGGGGCTACAGGGTGACCCCAAGGAGTCTATAATTCAGAAAGGGGGTAGGCCATCATTCACACACTCTCTGAACAGATTCACAGGAGCAAGACAGGCTATGCCTTATCACTGAGGAAAGGAAGAGGGGAGGAGGGAGGAAGAGGAGCGAGGAAACATAAGAGGAGCCCTGGAAGGAGAGAGATGTTAGCATGCTAATATTTTCTTATTAGCACTAAATACAGCGTGAAGCTGAGGCTGAGGGGAATGTCTGTAGTTCTGCAGGGGTAAAACAGCATACAAAGTTAAGTTAGTAACTAAGGACTATGAAGTAGATAATGATGAATTACATGAGAACAAACTGTGAGATAATTTTAAAAAAATCATGAGGTAATACAACGTTTTCAACATGTGTGAATCCACATAATTCATGAGTCGCACCTGATTAACTCTTAACCCACTGCTGACAAAACAGGAACTACTCATGCATTACTGATCACTTAAACATGATCTGTCTGTGCACGGTAAAGTGAAACATCATGCTGAGTGGTCACCAGGTATACCCTCATTACTTCATGATTTCCTCACCATTACTTGTGAGGTAAACCTATGATGCATTACACGTTTTGTGCACCACAGTAAGTAAAGTGATACACTGTATGGAGTTACTGAGTAACCCTTGGTTAGTTCATCACTATATCACAATAAAACAATGTAATCCTTAATAACAAATCAGGGACAGAGGGTTTCCAAGCTGAGCGTTTTGATCATGATATTCAGGTCACACATCCTTGTTGTTTTCTGATGCATCAGTGATGTCCGTGCATCTGTATGGAAAGGCAAGAACACTAAGTACACAGTGTCTTAAGAAAGCTTACTGAGTATTAATATCTTTACAAAACTCTAATGTCTTGCAAAATGTGACTCAAAAAGAAACACGGTACTGATGACGTATTGATGTTTGTCACACTTACTTATTGATGATTTACTGATATTACTGATTGATGTTTGAAACTTACCTTGACTGATCTAAACACATATTTTCTCCAACTAGATTTGTCATGTGTGTCGAGTGGCACTTCTGCAAAGTTGCAGTCCTACACAGCAGCAGGGACGAACACAGAAAAGTCACAGACCTCAGTGGAACAGTCCAGCACATTTCCTTTATCTTCTCTTTTCCTCCCAGGGTACATGAGAGGTGACCAGAGTCTGGGCGAAAAGGTCAATTTTGCCTTTACTTGCATTTTATCAATGAAAATAAAGCACAGAAAGGAAGAATCTCCCAAGCTGAGAGGAGATTAATCTTTGTTCAATGACCGATTGTTAGGTTAGCATCATGATACCTAACAAAGTCAAACTTGTGGCTCTGTCCGGAATCAGTACGATGCTTGGAGCAACATATAGTTTCTGATGTGTATGTGTGTGCATATAAGGGTCTGCGTGTTTTGGTCCCCATGAGGACTACTGGTCCTGACAAGGTTGGTGTTTATACTGGAAAGAGGTCAGAAGATCCTAAAGAGGTAACAAAACATGTACACACACTCACACATACACACAGACACACACACACAGCAGTTTTTCAGGTCATTAAGCAGAGGGTTGCGTATCTAATCAGGTTTTGTATGGATGGTGCAGGGTCATTATGATCTAATTTATCTTTAGAGGTTATTCAGCTGGGCAGAAAGGGAGGGAAGAGGAAGGAGGAGGAAGAACGGAGGATGGTCCAGAACATGTGCAGCTTATTTGTTCTTCACATTAACAAGAATTTATATTATATAACACCATATGGTTTATTGTGACATTTTCACTGTGGATCAACATTACATTTCAAATTTTAATTTCACCAAAGAGTGTTGTTACTCAGTGCTTTCTATAGAGTAGCAGAAAACTGAACTTGGATCAGTGAATTGCAAAAAAAGTAATAGTTAAAGCTGCAATAATCAATACAGCCTGTACGAACAATGGGTTAGATGAGCATGTGTAAGGTGACAGGGGTCCTCACAGTGACAAACTCACAGAGAAAAAACATCCAGAATAAAATAAAATGAAGAAACACAACCACAAAGTCATGTAGAGACCAACTGGCTCTAAGTTTGGACTCCAGAAGCTGATTAAATTCCAAGCTGTCCTATGGTGCAAGAACATGTACACATGGGTGTCCACCTTTTATTCCAAGTGTGTTAAATGGGTTAAAGTGTGGTGTTCTGAAGCAGCAGTGTGTGTCCTGGTCAGTGTGCAGAGATAAAGGCTTCCATATGGTACTGGTCAGTCAGCCCCAGCACCCAGCCAGGAGGGCCGACCACCTGCCAATCAAACAGAGCTCACAAAAAAAATAGGAAGGAGTGAGCGTGGGCCTAATACCTGCTTCTTGTGAACAGGAAACTCAAATTGTTTGGGTGTTTTTTTACAAATAAAAGTAACTCTAATCCAGACCTCCAATCTTAATTTAATTGATTGGACTCCAGGTTTGCTAACACCTAATTAGCTTTTGCTAGTCTCGTTAGCCCAGGGGTTCATGCTTTTCTTTGTGTTATCACTTAAAACAGACTGTGTTTGTGCATACATGCAGCTTAGGTGAACAGCTGATGTTATTTTAAGACATGTTTGTTCAGAAATGCGAGTAATTCCAAAGGGTTCACTTAGTTTTTCTTGCCACCTTATGTTCCATCCTTAAAGCATTTATCAGACAGAAATCATTCACAGTAATGTTTCCTTTATGTGCAGTAGTAGCAGATGTTTTTAGATAACTCAACTGAATTGCTTCATCAGTTGTATCAGCTTGATTGTGCCATTTACAGTTTCAATGTCTCTTGTCAAGGGTCCTTGCTAATTCACCAGTGTAGTGGTCCCTGGTCGTCCAGGGGTTAAGATGCAGTCTACAAAGCTGCCCTGTGGGGGACCTTTGTTGCAAGTCAGTCTCTAGCTCTGACTCATTTGTATGTCGCTTTGGACAAAAGCCCCTGCTAAATTAATAAATGTAAATGTCGTGGTGTTCAGAGGTGTCACATATGAAGTTATACACCTCTCCTGTTACTCAGTCTGTCGAGATATTTTGCTCTGGACTGAAGTTATTGACTGACTGAGAGAATCAGCCTGCCACAGTTCATTCAGTCATTCATTCTTCATCATTCTGCCTGCTTTGCCCTCATTCACTAACTGTGTTGTCATTTCAGATCCAGCCTCTCCCACCTGCCCTGCAGTAACTCTGCACTAACTCCAGCCCCTCTCGCCTTTCACCTGATTCCCCCCACCCCCACCTGCTGACCTGTTCCCCATTCCATCACTGGATGTACCGGACCAACCTAAATTGTCAGACTTTGCACCTTAAGTGCTCATTAACTGATTGTTGCTTTAACACATTAACATTATCACCTTTTTAAAATTAAGCCGATGTGTATGGTTGACAGGGATACGGTGGCCTGTTTACACATGCAGCGACAAATAACTTGTTTGGTGTTTCAGGGGATGAATTTAAGTCCATCATTCACCCTCCTTTCAATTCTGTTTTGGTTTCCATCAACTCATGAGAAAAGTATCTGCCTCTTCAGCTGCTAAATGCAGCACTGCCACTAACTTAGTCTGTCTTCTGTTTGATGCTGGGCAGGTAGTTTATAGCAGGTTTATCTGAACTTTTTTGCTGAAAAGAATCGTCTTCTTCCGAAAGCAGCATGGATGACAACTGAGGGAATAACAGTAAAGCTGCGGGCCATAAAAACAAAAGAGGCTAAAAAGCCTCTGAGGGTATTTGTGTTTTGCCTCCTGCTCTAGACACCCATTAGAATAAAATGTAACGTAAATTGTCTCACCGCCAAACCTCATTCCATAGTCAAGTCATTCAGTGAGTACGTTTTCAGCAGGAACTTGTGTATGCACCTCCAAGTGCTTCATTTCCAACCACTTGCATTAATCTTTTGTAATAACACTTAAACTTTCTCGCTTGTCTATGCATGGTGGAATGGTGTTTCTTTTCAGATGCTTAGAGAAGTCATTCACTGACAATCATTCACTCAAACTGCTCTGCCACAATGCTGCTCCACTACAAATCAAAGCCTCTTAATGATCCCATTCTTTCGACGCTGAATTTTAACCATTTGTAATTCTTTGGGAAGCTTTCGGCACATTTGATTAGGAGATTAGAAAAAAAAAGAGAAAATTGGTGGAAGAAAAAAAAAATAAGAAAAGCGGCTTTGTAGGGTGTTTACAGATTTCAATTGTGTCCGCTGACAGAGGGCAGGGTGTGTGGTCGACGTCTTCAAGTGCTACTTCACAGTCACATAGGACTGGAGCTCTGATCTGCCGAGATCAGTGGACTGACACAGAAATCTTTTCTGTGGGCCAATATTTTGGAGCTGGTTTACTCAGTTTTGTAGACGAACCTGCATTGAGCCGTGGGTCTGTATTATGTCATGTTAAAGGAATTTGAGAAGGCTTAGACAGCGTGTTAGAACCAGCAGCTAATAAAAGAGCTGTCAGGTTAGAATAAAGCACCAAACCTCCACATTTTCCAGAATCATCTAGAAACTCACACCAGCCTTCCCATGACCCATTGGCATCGGGTCTTGACCCGCTGTATGGTCTGATCAGTTGACCTCAATTTGCACTTCAGATTCACAGAAAAAAAGGGCCTTCACAGAAAGTCTGTGTTTACAAAGAAAAGCGTCAATTTCCAAATCCTTTCAATCTGAAACTAATATATTATCATACTGTAGAGTTTAGCAGGGCTGAGTGAGGATGAGTAGTGAGTGGTCAGTGTGATGATGATGTGAAGAAAAGCCTATGATCAGGGAAGGTAGATGACCAAATACACTCATTTGTGTCTATATCTGATGACATTCTTCTTTCTCTCAGCAACAAACACTGATGTGTGTGACAACAGATAATAACTGGATTTAAATTCCTGCATTTGAAATTCTATTTAGGTAGAATTTCAGAGGTATTATCTGAAACCACATTATTATACAGCACCACATTATTACCTACACTCCAGTAGAACAATGTTTTGCATTAGCTTTTCATTAAAAAGACATACTTTATGTTTTGTGTTTAACTTTTTATGAGTAAGCTGGCCAAAGATTATGCTGTATATTTTATTTCAAACTTTTTATCACAATTTTTTAAAAAACTGAAGTTGTAAATTCATTATGTATTCTTTCTAATTTTTACTTTCAACATTTGCTGCAATTTGAATTTCAAGCCTTAACAAAGACTGTGCGAACACTGAATTGAGCATTTCTTTGTGTTTTGAAGCCTGGCAGATGTTCTGAAACGATTCCCTGCTTTCTACCTGTCAACCTGCTTTTAAATAAGCTAACTCTATGAACTCATATGACATCACTTTGAAAGCTGTGTGACTATACCAGCAGAACAGCACCTGAAATATGACAAGACCTTGAGTTGTTGAAGAGTTTTCATTTTATTTATTTTTTAAATTGTAAATCTGACCAGGCTCATTTCAATGAAAGTGCAAAGCTGTAAAATGAGCTGTACTAAGTTGTCAGCTCATATTATGATATTTTTACACTGACAGAAAATACACTGACAAAACACTACTGTGTCCAGACATTTTAAAATACTATTAAAATAATATTCATCCCGTTTATTTTATTATCTGTGTTCTGAGGTAGCTGATTTTAGGGGATGCAACCTTTGACCACACGAGGGTGCTCTGCACACACTTATAGACTAGTCTCCTGTTCACTCATTCACCCATAACACACCCTGACATTACAACATGTTTTCATGGTTTTGCTTGTTTTACTGATATACAGTAAAACCTTTGGCTCTCTGTTATCATTTATTAAACCACTGGGTGAGAGACAAATATATTTTCGGTGTCTCACTGTGCCTCAGGGTCAGCAGCAGTGCCTTGAATAATGTCCCGTATTCTCTGTATGTCTGCCCGCAGCGCCTCATTGTGGGGCTCAGTCTTCAGAGCAGCTTGGTAGTCCTGTAGCCCTGAGGAAACATGTCACACATAGATCAGCACAGAGTGGGAGGACACGGTCACCTGTTCAGTCATTCAGTCATCATCCTGTAAAACATGCTACAGGGATGTATTGTTAGTTTACCATTATGTCTCTAAATACAAGTCAAAAATTGCTGGTGTTTAGTGCTTTATTATAAAAAAAAATGGATTATTAAGTTAATGTATTATTTCAAATAAAATATAAAATTCATATTTGCATAGTAACAATGTACCAAATCAAAAAGACAAACTGTTGCTGTTCAAACCTTCTGCATAGAGCTGCAGCTGGCAGAAAGCAGATCCTCGGCGGACAAAGGCTCTGGCTCTGGCAGCTGCATTAGCATCAACTGGTGGAGTCAACAGATCAAGTGCCTGCAGAGAAACGTGCAGATGTTTACTGCTTCTTTACATGAAAGCTATATAACAATTTAATACAGAGATTCTGTTCATGTAATGACACTTTATGCACATTGTACACAACCTTTAACGTGGTTAGATATTTCTGTGTTTGCCAAGTGGCTGTTGCAGGTGTGTAAAGAAATAATCAAATAATTCTGCCAGCCTGTACAAACTAATGATCAAAACCACGTTGTCCATGCATTGTTCCTGTGAACATTCTAGTCTCACACACGTGCACGGTGGTTCACTGGCACTGAGGAGCTGAATCTCTCATCAGTTAATGTCTGAATATTTAGTGTGCTGAGGTAGAGGTAGAGCTTCTATTTAGGAGCAAAATTACAAGAGTGTCCTGCACATCAGAGATCAGACATAACTTATTTTGAGGTATTAAGACGCCAACACGAACAGCAAAGCTTTAATCCACTGTACTTTGCAACATGCTGTGGAGAATGGAGAGACACAGATTATGTAAAGCACACAGACGGTACAGACCTGAGAGGAATCCTCAACGGCCTTGTGAAGATTTCTTAACTTCAGATGACAGGCAGCCCTGTTCGAGTACAGCGCTGGGATCTTTCTGTTGAGCCTGATAGCCAAGTTGTAGGCGTTCACTGCACTCAGGTAGTTCCCAGTCGCAAAGTATTTGCTGAAAGAGACAATTTAGTAATTAGATGGATCTGAAAAAAAAAATTGTGCTGATAAATAGTTGTGAGTGCAGATTTTACTTACTCTCCTTTGGCCTTTAACCAGTCAGGGTTCCTCTCCTCCTCCTTCAGGTCCTTCAGCTCCTCAGCATCTGCATCCACTGCACGCCTGGCTTCAGCTTGTTTCCTGAGCCACTGGTGGGTTAAAAATAAAACGTGCAAACTTAGTGTGAATAGCACTCACACAGCATGTGATGCATTCAAGCTTTGAATAACACTTTAATACCAAAGAATTGTTATTTTCTAGGAATGTTTCATATTTAAGAAATATCCTTTTTTTCTAGTATTAACAGAGGTCTCTGTTCAGTGAGAACACACTCAACACAAGTGCTCTGTCACTGATGTATGTGCCTCCCGCCTCTGCTAAACTCTGTGGTGATTCACAAGAGACTTCAGATGTCATCAGTGAAAATAAAACTGAAGCATCCATCCGGAGCTTAAGTTGATCTGAATGAGGCCCCAGGATACTAAACCTGATCCTTCAAACCCAATACAAGAGCCAGCAACCTAGAATGACCAAGTCTCACCTCAGTACAGGCTGCAAACACAACTTAATAATCAACACCTCACATTTGCTATCACGTGCCCTAGCCACGTTTATCACAAACTGCTCCACATAGATAAGTTTTTCCTGTCTGAACTAACTGGATGTACACAGAAGGAGCTCGGCCATCAGTTTAACATCCACTACACAACAGTCAACAACTTTCTGCAGAGCCTGCTTGGATCTGTGTACATGTAGATAATAAGATAATAAGTAGATAATCTTCCTCCTGAGCCTAGGGTCTGTTCACTTCCTAGCAGTTGACTTTGTCCACGGCCAAGTTCACCATCCTGTTTGAATTCTGTTTGAAAGAAACCAAATGTGAACACATGATGTTCTTAAGACCCAATCCAGTGCTCATCTGAGAGTCCATTTTGCTTGTCATAGTTGGAAAAGCACAGGTGCTGCTGATAATAACAATAACTCTGTTCTGTTCAAGTTTCCAAGTAAGACCATGAGAGTGTGACAGTGAGCCAACATGCACAACACCAGGACCCCGAAACCGAAACAACTAAATGGAATTCAACCACTTGTGCTTTTCCCAGTAACATACCAAAATGGCAAAAGTGCTGTTCTTCCTGACTGTATCACCCATGAGGTGAGGTTAGCATCGGTGGCAAAACCCTCACAGAAAAATGTGTTTCCATAAGAGTATTACTTTTCAAACTTTGTTAGAAAACAGTTGAAGGTGCAGTGTGATCAAGCATCAAAGTGAGAGGATGCTTCACCAGTTCTGCACTTGTGTCTTTCATCCTCTTGGGGTGATTCCCAGTGGCTGATGCTGATCTTTTTAGGGTCGACAAGTCAACTGTGAGTGAGACTGTGAGTTTTAAATGTACTATTTTTCTGCTTGTACTTCCTGCTGAAGATTACTCCTTAGGGGTCTTATGGCATTTTGTTCACAGCTGTAAAAGAACAAGGGAAGAACCTTCCGATGGCGGGACTGACGACTCTCACCTCTTCCTCCTCTTGCACCCTCGATTCCCTGAGAGCTGTTGGGAAAACTCGTGGGGTAAATGTGACTTGAATGTTCCCAGTGAGTCTTGGAGCAGGCAGGTCCGCTTGTTTTTTCGTGCACTTTGCTTCCCTGCCTCTGTGATCTAAACACAGGAATGTGTTCCTTAACATACCATAATAACCAACTAGAGCAGATTTGATCACACAGGACATTACAAACCCAGTTTGACATTTCTTCTATCCGAACATCCATTTTCTTGCTTCTCTGTTATGGCTTTCACTTTGACTTGATTGTCCTCCTGACTATGGGCTTCTTCCTCTGCTTTTTGTGTCCGTCTCAGTTGCCATGCTTCCAGCTCTGCTGTGGTTTTCTCCCGCTCAGTGTCCTTCATTTTCTGGATGCTGTCTCTTTCCTCCTTTTCAAGCTGAGATCAAGTAAAACATGCAATATATAAGTCCTTCTAGATTTCATAGCGGTTTTCCAATGGTTATTTTGGACACCTGGTGATGTGATTAGATGATAATGAGTAGATTGTGGTGTTGCTGAGTGTGTTACCTTCATCATTGTCTCCAGAGCATATTTTTTCTCTGTGTGTTGTTTCTCTGCCTTGGATCTGGACTCTGAAGAAAGCTTTTCCTGGTATTTCAACAGTGCTCTTTCTCTGACCTCCTTCTTTTTTTCTTTATCATCTGAAACACAGTGAGTCATAATGATAGATTAATTGTATGTAAATGTATATGACACTTTGAGTAAAGCAGGCATTAAAATAAATTACTGTCTTAGAACTGGTGTTCCCTTCCGAGTCTGGTGATCTCTGTCTAACAGCTTAAGAGCATCGGGGTGTCCAATCTATGGCCCAAGAGACATATGTAGCCCGACCTCTTCATTTGTGTAGCCTGTGACTTATTTTTAAATTAAAATTATATTTGACTCATTGACTGTATTAAAATTTAGCTCCCTTTTGTGAATACTAGGTGTCACTACCACTGTATGTCCAAATTGCTTGGATGCTCCTCATATATTAAAGAGGTTCGCTAGGCACAGACATTGAGGCAATACAACGAAAGTGAAACAGCGGCCATGACAGATGAGTTGGGTGGAATGGCCTCCCTGGTGAACAGTAAAGTTAAGGTGCTGTCAGACAGTGAGCGTTTCTCAATTAATGTAGCAAGTTTTTGTTGTTTATTGTCCCAGACCAAGTTTGAAGCTGAAATTGACCAAATACTATTTCCTGTTTGCTTTAATGTGTATCTCCTTATACAGAGATGTGTTATTCATATAGCTGAGTAGCCTACCTGTAAAATCAGCTCCTGTATCGCTTCCCTCACTGTAGTTTCTGAGGTAGAGGCACACAGAGCAGCAGCCTCCCTCCCTGTCTTTGCCACTGACCTCAGGGGGACATCTACCACCATGTATACATTGAAAACAGTGGTGGCGGCACCAGCAACCGTTCACCATCTGAAAGCACCTTCAGGGAGTCTGGAGGAGAGGCCGTGAAACTGCATGGTATTGTATGATGTTGCTAGAGCCTTGTTATTGCCATAAAATTTAGCAGCTGCTAAATCTGCTTTGCACCTTTGTGGCTTTTTAAATATGCAGATGTTGGTTATTGAATTTATTGTTCCATTGTTCCACTTTAAATCAATGAAGTGAAATCAAATTCAGTGAGATTATGAGGGAAGGTTAAATTTCTCCTAGATTTTTTCAATTATAACACTGTTTAAATTAGTTTTATATATGCTGAAGGAGAGAAAGGTTCCTGACTGTTACTGTGTTTAAAGTAAGACTAACATTTTCTTATGTATTCATTTATATTATTGATATTGCAGTATTTATTGATTGATCAGTGACCCGAGAGTCATTGAAAATTTTCAGGGATAAGCCCTGGATCTGGACTGACCCTAGAACCACTCCTGTTAGCCAGTCCATCAGAAAATATTGAATTCATCAGCCATTCATTCGTTGTTACAACGCCATGAGGGAAGAAGGTCAACGGTTTACGGCTTAGATCAGCTAGATGCTCTTACATGGAGTTATCGTCAGATCCTTCCACATCTTGTGGGCTCTCTTTGCCAAGCTGACGACTGCAACTCCGTTTCCAACCTTTGCTGTGCTTCTTTCATCATCAACTGGTTCAAGCAGGAAGGCTTCAAACAAATAAGGTGGGTAATGCACCTGTGCAGCAAAGACAGTGGAGAGCATTAAGACTTACATCACTTAATATCTACAGTCTCTCCTGTCTACACTTCACAACAGCAGCCATGAGTGTGGGACACAAACCTCCAGTACAAAGGGAGCACAGTGTTTCCTGATGTTAGCTTACTTTACCTTGAGGTACTCGTCCGTACAGAGAATGTCCACTTTCCCGACCTTCGCCCCTTTTAAAGGCACGTGAATGTAAACCGTCGTCTCTGTCTGTGTCCATGAGTAGTCTGTCACCAGCAGAGGCATTTTCGGCTCAGCAAACCTAACTTTTAGCGTCAGCCTCTTGTTTGCGGTTGTGTCAGCGGATAGTTTGGTTCACCTGCTCCAAAATATCCATGTATTTAGGTTAAAAACTGACTTCTGCGACAAAAGGCGAAGACTCGTTAACGGCGAAGTCTCATTCTGTACGGCTGTACGGCGTCCTGTTGCTATGGTGACCAGAGAGGCAGCATGGTGCCTTCAGGTTTGTCGGAAAGTTCTGAATTGAGAGTTAATACGAAATAGTATGAACACTGTATACAGTAAACCTATATATGACACTAGGAGGCCAGTTGTGTGCCGAGCTTTCAACTTGGGGGTTAAGGTGAAATTTAAGGGATAAGATTTCTCAGCTTTGTCCCAGCTGCTACACTGAGTTACACATAAAGGTCTTAAAGTTGTGAAATGTTTATACATCACCTTTTAAAGCCAGAAGTGGGTTCATGGTGCTTCACGCGTGAGACAAGGGGCTGTTAAAGGGATGCAAAGGCATAAATCAGAAGGCAGGAGTCAGGAGTAAATATAGACTGTAAACTCACAACCTCAGTGTTGTCCTCTTGTATGTTGTTGTACCTCTACCATATTCTCTATCACTCAAGTGATGTTTCTGTCTTGTTTTTACTGTTTTGATGAGGCACACTTTCTTTCAAGGCTGTCAGAGGTGGGATCTCCACATTGTCGGCATTGTGTCTGTTTAAAGGCTGTCGGAAAGGCACATCAGTAGAAACATCTCTCAGTATAACAGCCTGTTGTTGTGTTACACATGTTGAATGAAGACTTTTTTTTAGCAAACTGCATATATAGAAGAAGAACAGTTTTAGATGTACACAGGCCTTGCCAAACTGTTCTATCTTAACTGTTCCATGTTCAACATTGATCACAGCACCAGTCGGACATTAGAAAGATGCTAATACCACCTACTGGCAAAAAATAATAATATGGTAGTACTATTACAGTTTAGTGCAGATGTCTGACTTAATGACAAAAGGTAAATCATTAAGACATTAATAATAATAGCACCACTACACTTTACAGACATAGAGGATTAATCATTCAGATGATGAATGACTTTGGTGATCTCTTGACTTCTCATTTGGTGCCACCATGATGTGGAAATGTATGGTCTTGAGTCTTGACAACTATTAGATGGACTGTAATGAAATTTGGCTCAGACATTCATGTCTCCCTCTCTCAGTTGTAACAACTGTGGCCACACCCTGAATTTTAATCTAGCGAAGCTACTTCTGGTCTTGCTAAAAATTAAACCCTGTATTTGTGAACTGGTTTTAAAGCTTTACGTCTTCTGTAGGAACCAAAGGGCTTGGACATGAGAGCTACAGACACCCTAAGGAAGACAGAGAGTCACAAGAAACAGACTAACACACTGATAGTTTTGGCCTTTTTATTGACAGTAACAAAAAAACAAAAAACAAAACAAAAAAACTGACAAATGCAAAAAGAATCCTAACTCAAAGTCAATTTACAAGCTTTTCCTGTAACTTTGAATTTGATCTCATGGTCTTCCTCAACTGGAAGAGTCTTCTCAGTTGTCATGGAGACAGATCTTTTGACCAATGTGCTTAGTACCTGTTACAATTTCATCCATAGCACTTTCTAAAAGAGAAAGGAGAGGTTAAAAACCTCTTGGTATAAAAGTTACAGATCAAAGTTAATAAAGTTATTCTTGACTTTAGAAATAGACAAAACAATCCCAGCTCAAGGCCGCTTACTGGATTTTTCTTCATTAGAAGACATCAGCTTTGTCTTTATGAGTCCATCAGTTCATGAAGACCATGTCGTGCAGTCATTTAGGGTCTCTTTATTGGCTTTTTCATGAGCTTTATATTTTGTGGTCATCGTCATTGGAAGGAGTTGTTCACTTAGGTTGTCATTGCAATTGGAGATGATGGTAATCATCGTAATAGTACTCTGCACAATCAAGGAACCCTTTCATGCCTTTCCTTTGACCTGACAATCAAAGTCATACTTTTATCAAAATATATCAGAGATAAACACAAGTTCAGAGGTAGTACCACAATAGCCAAGGTGTATATTTTATGGACTTCTTGTCTATAAAGTCTGTCTATTCTTGCTCACCTGCAGGATTATTATAAACTCCAACATCATATCAAATGTCCTTATCAACAATTTATAAAACTATTAAAAGCCCTCTGAAGTGTTGGACATATTGTTCTTGGTAGCCCTTCAATGATGCACTTTATCTCAAAGGACCGTTTGAGTCATGTGAGATAAACCTTCAACCACTGGCCATATCTGTGCCTGTGCGTTCTTCGCTTTATGGCACATTTAGCATTTCCACACCATTTCCCACATCTAAGGAAATGCTAAACATTTTTAAAAGTACATGTATTTTACTGCCCCTCATGGCCTGAAGAGGTCAGTGAACTTCAGGTGACCCCAGTGTGGCCGTCACTGCCACTACAGCAAAAGCCATATACTATCAAAGGTTTTGGGTTATTGTGTTGTCAACGGAAAAGAGGTAAAAAAAAAAATCAGTTACTCTGGTTTCACAAACCAGTGGAACATTGACAGGGATAATTATGATAAACATCTACAAGGAGCCAACATGACTCCTTGAAAATACTCCACAATAAACGTGATAAAACGGTTCATTAGAGCTGTGATTTGTTTTTAAGTGAGAACAAGTAATTCAATTTTTTATTGTGTACAGCATGACTGGTCTTTATCAAATTCTGTCATATTTTTATCAGTTAATGTAAGGTAGCAATAATGCACAATTAGGTTTTCTGATACAGAAAAATACGTGGAGCAGTGGAATTACTATACTATACATTCATGCAAAAATTCAAAATGAAATTTAGACTTCTTTAGTTTGATTTTATGAGTCTTTGGTTTTGTTCTCTTGTTCAACCCTCAGTTCTCAGTCTCATTCAACAACACTGAGCAATTTTAGCCTGCATTCATGTCTATTTAAAAGTGTGAAACAAATTTTTTGGTCAGTAGGTGCAACCATAACAAGGCGAAAATAAGACAGACAGGGTGAAAAAAACAAAACAAGGAGCTAAAAGAGGCTAAAATTGCTCAGTAGAACTGAGGGGAACAACAAGGATGGGCGATGATTCTCAGTGAGTTCATACTCACAAGTGACCCCTTTCACGTTGCATAAAGTTCCTTGGTCCACTGTTGATATAAAAAAACGTGCAGCTTTAATTACAGTTAATTTGGTTGCTCTGATTGTTCTACATACTAAAAACACTTTAATTTCCTGAAGATACTTTTTTACTTGAAACATGCTCCAAAACAACTTAATGTTTAGAGGTGCTGTCAAAGGCCTCTGGGACTCAGACTCATTGAACAGCCTGACAGTTTCACAGAAATATTCCCTTCTAAATGTTTTGAGCAAGAATCGCCCTTTTAACCAGTCATACAAGCCGAAGTCAGTTCTGGGAGCTCATGAGTTGATCAGTACATGAAAATGTTTCTGGGGTGGGTCTGTTTTAATGTAGAAGAAAAAAAGATGTCACCTTAAATATCTGAGTTATTGTAGCTGTTTTATATCAAAGTCAAAGAGTTCAAAATGGGATAACAGGCATAACATGTGTCATAAGTCCAGTCACGTGCATCATCCACTGTGTAACCCTGCCAAAGTGCTCACGCCAGCTGTTGCAATATAAGAAGCAAACGCCACCTTTAAAAGATTTGCAAAATCATTGAGAGAAAGGGCAGATGGTTGAAATAGAGATAAAGAGCTGCAGTAACCGGAAGGGTTAAGGGCTGCAAAAGGTTTTCATATGTCAGAACTTCTCTCCCTTCTAATGACAGTGCTTTACGGCTGTGAAACCATAAAATGATATTCATAAAATAGTAGGATTATGGAAAACAGCACCTCTGTTAAAATGTAACTACAGAATGGAACATGAGATAAATCACTTGGAGATTACGGAGGATGAAAGGAGCAACAATATTTTTATTATTGGCTTGGTAGGAAATGTAGTTTAACACTTCTTTAGTTAATACAGATTAATGAAGAAGTTTGGCAAAAGTAAAAAATGTTCACAGTGGTAAAATATGGAAATTTTGCTTTTAAGTTTAAAGATCTGGCTTTTAGCTTCCCTTTGGTCCAGTATCAGCAGCCTTCTAATGTTTGGTTTTGACTTAAATTCTTGAGGTCTAGTCTTCTTAACAGGTGTGGTTTACATTTTATGATTTGATTTACAAATAGTGTGGTTTTCAAAGGCAGATGCTAAACTACTGAACTTACTAAATAACTTCCTTAAATTTGACAAAACAAAAAACAAACAAAAGAAAAACTTGTAAGTTTGGTCATAAGTTAGAGCATAAAGTCAACATTAAACCAGACCCATAACCTACAGATAAATGACAACAGGATGCTGTATAGAATTTACCACCTGGAACTTGTGTTGCTGCTGTATAAAAAAAAGGACAGGTCTATTGCAAGTGACAATAGACCTCACCCACATGGACGGTGAGTTGCTGCAGTATGCTCTCACCCCTACTTCTGGCAGCTCTGTCTAACTTGCATAGTGCATCAAAAAACAGCTGCCAGAGAAAACGTTATTTAATTCTCCCTGTGACTTTTCTCTTGTTACAGACTATTAATTAATCAGTCTAATTTTTTTCTTACACTTGAAAATATATTTTTGGAGGTGGAGGGGTGCATATTGGAAGGACAAGTGATGCAGCCTTTGCACCACAATGCCTCATCTTGGCAACAGGCCCACACTTAACTCCCCTCTTTGATTACTTGCACCATCTGTACATACACTAGAGCCCTAGGCTTTGTTCAGCATTTCTGAGACACATGTGGGCGTGACCCATTTTAAATAGCCACCAGCTACATATTTACCATACAAGCATGGATCTTCTCATCTAACTCTCAAGAAAGCGAATAACCATATTTACCAAAATGTCAAACTATTCCTTTAATAGCTGTCATATTCTGTAATGTGTCAGTGTGATTTTAAACAAGCGTTTCTTCTGTTAGAAAGACTCACATTTCAAGTATCTCAGTGTATTTTGGATGAAATGGAATTGAAGAAGTTCTACACTAATAAAAAACCCCAAATAATTCTTCCTCTGTTTAACTTATGAAAACCTTGGTTATCTCTAGTTACCTCATGTTCTGGCACTTATATTCAGAGTTAAAAGTACAGTAAAATCATAGTTAAAAGTTTCCACCAGATGAGGTGGGTATTTACAATCTCACTGTTAATGTATCATCTGTTACAGTAAATGGGAGTGGAGATGCTTCCCATGGGTACATATAAAAGTCCACCATCCACCTGGGGGTTCAAATACAGGCAGACAACATGGGGAAAGGTTTCTATGTCAGTAAAACTGTTGGAATAGTGGCTATCATCCTGTGTGCAGGGGCACTGGCGACTATCATAGCTCTGTCTGTTGTTTACTCACAAGAAAAGGCTAAAAACAACAATAATGTCTCACCAACAAATGGAGGAACATCCAACCCCCCCATTACAACGCCTGCCCCATCCAACGAACCCTGGGACAAGTATCGCCTTCCCAAGAACCTGGTGCCGGACCACTATAATGTCACCCTGTGGCCGCGACTGACTCCAGATACGACAACTGGACTCTACATCTTTACTGGTAAGGCTTTGTGGGAGTAATACTCATCTCTGATTCTCTGGAGCCCGATTTCATACAAAGTAATTGCATTTAGCTGGTATTTAGGGTCTGAATGTATCCTCTTTGGTCAATAAGAATAGAAACCTGCAGGGATTTGGGAGCATTTTTTGAGCGGAAACGGGATGGAGATAAAGACTGATAGAGGGTAAACAAGTTACAGTTTTGAAGTATAGTGTAAAAAGAAAAGAAAACATGAAGAAGAAATACCCTCCTTTCAAGAAACCTTCGGCTTTTTGGGATCAGTGTGTGTCTCAACTCGCTTATCACAGTTACATGGCCTAATGTAGAGAATTTCATATATTCTTAATGCCTTTGCGGGCATTAGGTTAGAGTCTGCACCTAATCCACCTGTACATGTCTGTGAATTAAATCTTCTCAGCTGAATAGTAATCCCACAAATTTTGTCCTGTCATTAAATTCTATAAATAATATACTGTATAACCTCTAACTAAACAGGGAAATGTGAGTTGGCCATAGTCTGTACACACAGTTTTGAGGGGAGGTTTACTCAGTCAGATGCATGTGCACACTATTACCTCTGTTACACCTGCACCTCTGCACCTCATAGATATACTTTACGTAGTATTGATGTCCTGGAAAAAAACATATTACCAAAACATCAACTTGTCATGAAATAAGAAAAAACAGATAGATAAATACTTTATTCATCCCCTGGGGGGAATTCTTCACATTCTACAATTTTCTGAAAATCTTCTCAAAATCACCAGGAGATCTATAAAGCTAGAAAGCTTTCTAGCTTTATAGATCTCCTGGTGATTTTGAGAAGATTATCAGAAAATTGTACAGGTAGCTTTATTCTCATTTGATATAGACTGTACTTTGTATAGTAGATGTAATTCATTCCTAACCTGGAGATAGCCTCAATTTGCTACACAAAATCCTTTTTACTTTGGGCTGTCTTCTAATCTTCCCCTTTTTTCCCTGTGAATTACTGAATAATTTTACTCACAACACTTAAAGCTTTTTCAAACAGAACAAAGAAAAACAGTTCCCTGAAATATGCAAATTGTGTTTGTGAATGGACATTGCTGCTTCTCAGTCACAAGGCTAAAAACAATGGGAGCCACTCATCAAGGTGGCTTTGATTCAGATTTCCAGTTGCCACCATCTTTGTCTGTTACTGCAGTCAGAAGATTCAAATTTGAGAAAATGGATTGGGGGGTAAGCAGATCTTAGGTTTCTTGCTACTGCTCATGAAAATTGAAGTTATTTTGTTCTGTTCCAGGTGATTCCAGTGTGGAGATTGAGTGTGTTGAGGAGACTGACCTGATTCTTATCCACTCTAATAAGCTGAACTACACCACACTTGAGAATGGCCACTTGGCAAATCTCATTGCAGTCACTAGTGGAATCAAAGCTCCCTCAATCAAGTCCTCCTGGCTCCAGACTGTGACTCAGTACCTGGTCCTACAGCTGGATGGTAAACTAATGAAGGGCCACAGGTACCACCTCCACACTACCTTTACTGGAGAGCTGGCTGATGACCTGGGAGGCTTCTATAGAAGCGAATACATGGAGGATGGAGTGAAAAAGTATGTACATTTGGTGTCAGATAATACATCTTGAAACATAACCAGAGCAAAAGTGAGTCCCAAAAGTTTTGAAACCCACAGCTAGCAAAGAGCAATAAGAAATGTTCCAGATGAGTTCTCACTCTTTTGCTATTTTAAAAGGAACTTATCTACAGTCAGACCAGATCTAATGTCATCAATTTAGTCTTTCTGCTAGCTTTAGCATAACAACTAGCAAAAATAACTTAATAATAATAACCAAAATCGTCTTATTCACGTCTTGTTAGATGGCCACATACAGGCACTCTTCTTAGTAATTAATAGTAAGTAATTAGTAAGAGCTCTGAGACAATTTTGATTGTGAAAGGCGCTATATAAATACAATTGAATTGAATTAATTGCTAGCTAGTTTTCCCCTACTTCTCCATTCTTCCGTTCTTTGTGCTTATTCAGGCTAAAATCCTGTGCCTAGCTCTGTGCTTGACATAGGCTACACATTGATTAACTGATGTAAATGTTATCATCTTGCTCTTGGTAAAACTCCATACAAGCATTTTGCAAAAACTGAAGACTGAGTTTTTTCTTTAACCACCAAGCTTCATTTGTCTGTTTCGTGTCAGGGTCGTTGCAACAACTCAGATGCAGCCAACAGATGCCAGGAAGGCTTTCCCTTGTTTTGACGAGCCAGCAATGAAAGCCGTTTTCCATGTCACTCTTATCCATGACCATGGAACTGTAGCCCTGTCCAATGGCATGGAAAAAGGTTAGTTGCACTACAGTGATAATTGGACAAGATTATTTTCACAGTTTCAGACTAAATTAATTAAATGTATGAGGAAGACAATGATGGACCTTGTTTCACAAGTGGGTGGAACAGATTTATTATTTATTTATTTTTTTAATTAAGACTGTGGTCTATAGGATGTGATAAAGTGAAATATTCACCAAAACTTTAACCAGAATGTGAGAGAAAAACATTTCAAAACTTTGTGACCCTGGACAGCAATGAAAATTAAATCAAATAAAATGTTTATTCTAACTATTCTCTCCTACAGAATCAAACAATGTCACTCTTGATGGCCATAGTGTGCAGAAGACAGTCTTTGATCCAACTGAGAAAATGTCCACCTACCTGCTGGCATTCATTGTCAGCGACTATACCTTCATCCATAACACCACTGATCAAGTTTTGGTGAGTGACCCCTCAAAGAAATGTTTGAAATGACAGAGTGCATTCCTGTCATGAATGCAGTTTGTGGATTGGCTCATTATTCCACTAACTATCGTGCTATCAGAATTATTTTAAATATGTTTAAAATAATATGTTTAAACTAATTTAAAAAGAAATCTACACATACATGGTTTGCAATAATAATATTCAAACTAACAGAAATGTGCATAATGACACTGTGTGATGTGTTTTATTATGTGTGTTGTGTAATGTGGGTTTAGATCCGTATCTTTGCTCGGAGGCCTGCTATTGCTGCTGGGCAAGGACAGTATGCCCTCAACAAAACTGGACCAATCCTTAAGTTCTTTGAGGAGTATTACAATTCCAGCTACCCTCTGTCCAAATCTGGTAAGTGTGCCACACATGATGATCTGGATATGAATAAGTAAGGCTACAGAAAGTAGTGCCCTGAAGGTAAATCCCTGTTCAGCCATCTACAATTGCTAACGCCGCGGGTAGGGGACCTAGGTAGTACACCCACCTAGGTATACATTAACATGATCCTCTGATTCAACTGTTCCACTCCCCTCATGTTTATTGCCATCATGTGTGTTTTAATGGTCAACCCCAAAAATGCTTCCTTTTGTTGACTGTGACATTGGCAGACACTTCCAAGAAAACAGCTGCGTCAGGCTTATATAATACTCATCTTCATTCTGCAAGACGAATGATGCAAGATTTATCTGCTAATCACAGATATGCTTGTATCTATCAGTATTTTCATAACAGGGCTTTGGGGACAGGATCTGAGAAGATCATATACAGATAAAATCAGTAACTGGGTTGTTATAGAGTATTTCATTATAGTTATAACTGATTTGGTCCTTGTTTGCCTGCTCACACAGTCCACTCCCTTCATTTTTACTGCACCCTTAAATCCCCTATTCCTTACTAGAGGCAATCCTCTCACCATATCACGTTTTAACACTCAGACAGTTAGAACTCATGCATGTTAAGAAACTCCACAGGTAATCAACCACATGTGATCTCTTTCCTAATGCAGATCAGATCGCTCTACCAGACTTTAATGCTGGAGCCATGGAGAACTGGGGTCTGATCACATACAGAGAGACAGCACTGCTCTATGATGAAACATTCTCCTCCAACTCCAACAAGCAAAGGATTGCTACCATCATTGCTCATGAATTGGCTCACATGGTTAGCGTTAACACTGCAAACTGGATCACTTCACAATGTCTATGATGTGATGTTCATTGTTTTAACTCCAGCTGGATTTTATGATCCGCTCTTTAATCAGTTTGAAAAACAATTACAAACTGAAGAAAATAATCTCTTGACATCTGGAATAATTCTGCTTAACCTTGAAAGAGAAGTCAAGAAGACTGGAATGCTTTTGGCTTCAAGTCTCAAGACAAAAAGATTCACGTCATTTATTAAATCTCAAATAAATCAAGCAGTCAAATCCCAATCTTATTTATTTTTACTATTTCTTAGCATAGCATTGACCTTTTCTCTGTCCTGTCCTTGTAGTGGTTTGGTAATCTGGTGACCCTAAGGTGGTGGAATGATTTGTGGCTGAACGAAGGCTTTGCGTCTTACGTTGAGTACCTGGGAGCACACGAAGCTGAACCCGACTGGAATGTGGTAAGGATTTCCCTCCCATGTAATGGCCTCACTAATCTTAAACAGGATGCAGGATAAAGGTGACTGATCGGTGGAATTTTGAGCATGCTGTCTAATTTGTCTCACAACAGAAAGACCTTATCGTGCTCAGTGATGTCCACAGGGTGTTTGCTGTCGATGCCCTGGCCTCCTCTCACCCTCTGTCCTCTAAAGAAGAGGACATCCAGAAACCAGCACAGATCAGTGAGCTGTTTGATGCCATTTCATACAGCAAGGTAACCTCAGTCCCACACACAGTCATGTATACATCACTTCAGAAGACATTACATTGACTTACATTAATGTCCTGGAGGTTTGCCTAACCCCAACCCTTACCCTAACCTTGTTAATGTTGAACACAGGGGAGGTGAGGAGACTGAACTTAAATAAAAGAATGTTTATTTCAGGATCAAAGGATGGGCTTTGAACTGGGAATGAGCAGGGTGGTGGGGAGGGCTGGGGATGTGGGGACTGGGCTGGTGGCTGCTTTTGCTGAGCAAAACCGCAGGGCTGAGCCGAGCAGAGTGTCCAGAGAGAGGGAAGCTGAATGATTGACAGGACGTAGGGCTGGGGTCGGGAGCCAGAGCAGAGCAGAGCACACTGGGCTGTGGGGAGAGGGGAACAGGTTAAGCAAGGGGCAACAGGCAACTAGGGAAATATATCTTAGAAAGGCTTGAACACAGACTGAGTGAGCGGGTACTACGGTCTGACAGGTAGTAGTGACAGAGCTGGGTATTTGTAAAAGTCTTGATGAGAAAAGGACGGGATACAGCGGATGGAGCCTCACTCTGACTCCAGTACACCTGTCAGACAATCACACTCTCTCAAGGAGAGAGGGGGAGAGAGTGAGAAGAGTGAGAAAGAATCTAATGATTTATGTTGTGTGTTATGTTGTGTCTCCACAATGAGACTGTGGAAACGGATATATGTCCCCACCACATGACTCACACGTACACACACAGACACACACACTCACTGACCTGAACAGCAGCAGAGCATTAAATGTGTTAAAATGAAAATTTCATCCTCAGGGTGCATCTGTTCTGAGAATGTTATCTGACTTTCTGACTGAAGAAGTCTTCAGAATGGGACTCACGGTAAGGATATCAAAAATTACCACATGCTACTGTGATGCTTAGTCCCTTTAGATCTGACATATTTAAGGATAATGGATCCTTCTTTGGATACAGGTTATTGGCAAATTTGGTGCTGGGTGGACTCAAGGGGTTTTGGGTGAGGTGGACTGTCTGAAGTAGCTTGTGGGCTTTGCACAACACTGAGTAAGAAAGGAGAGGAGAAAGTAACAACTCTTTCTTTTTTGTTTTGTGTTTGTTGTCTCTGTCCATCCTGCAGACCTACCTGGCTGAATTTGCGTTTGGGAATGCAGTCTACACCGACCTGTGGAAGCATTTACAAATGGCATGTTCTCTTCTGTAGATGCTTCACATTTCAACATTTAGCAAATCTTTTACTCAAAAAGAAATCCAGTACCTTCCAACCTACTGTGAGTTCTTACATAATTTCTTCTCTTGTTCCTTCCACAGGCTGTTGATGCTAGTGGCACTCAATTACCTAACACTGTCCACAACATCATGAACACCTGGGTGCTGCAGATGGGCTTTCCTGTGGTTACCATAAATACCAGCTCTGGGGTTATAACCCAGAAACACTTTCTCCTGGATCCGGACTCTATAGTCACAACTCCATCTCTCTTCAAGTATGGACACAACATTTCTTTCATTCTTCCCTCCCACTACACCAATGAATTCTTTTTTGTCTATAATGCAACTGATGCTATTTATCATTTTGCTACTACCTTTGCTTACCCTCCTGCACTAGTATCACCACTGCTTTTATCGGAAAATTGTATGGTAAATCTATGGTACTTCTATAAATTCTAGTATTATCACTAAAAAAATTATGTTGCTTAAAGGCCTTCTTCTTTCCTACTCATTGCTTTATAATCCTTTTTCCTTTTAATGACATCGTGATACAACTGATAAACCCTCCCATTACTTGTTCATATAAGGCAAAAAAAGATGAACAGCAAAAAAACAAACTATCTGTTGATTTGATAACACGCTTGTTTATCCTACAGCTACGAATGGATTGTTCCAATCAAGTGGATGAAGACTGGAGTTGCACAGGCACCACAATGGCTAACGGAAAAATCAGGTATGATGTAATAACAACAGTAACAACAGCAACAGCAACAAGTCGCTGTAGGTCTTTGCTGATGGTCAAGACAAGTCAGATTTATTTACATATTCCTTGATTGGATGGTGGACTTTAGAAAGAAACACCTTTTTATGATTGCCACCAATTAAGTGTAAGTTAAAATGATGCAACAGAACGTTGAATATAAATAAAAGAACAACATAACAAAGCCTAAGAATGCTAAGATTTTAGCGCTCAGAGAAGATGAGGACAAACATACTTTAGTGGGCAGGCCAACTGATTTTTCATAAATGTATTGTACAAGTGTTGAATTTGGCAAAACCTTCCCTGTTAGAACGAATGTTTTTTTTTTTTAACCATAAAGTAAATTGAAAACAAAGTGAGCCTGTGAGGTGCAGCAGTATACTCTGAAGCTTTTAGTCTAAAATTCTTAATAATACTATAAGGAGAAGCTCGTGCCATTAAGGTGTTTTATTAAGATGATTGGATTGGGGTTTACACCTGCACAGCTCTGTGCTACATGGTCACTGGAAAAACTGTGAGATATGTCTCTGAGTCTCTGATTGGCAGTTTTCCTCCAGCTGTAGAGAGGAAAACAGGTCCACAGTGTTGGGCAATGGAAGTATTTCCTTTTGTATGTGTTCCCTTTATCCTTTTGTCATGTCTCTCAGTCTTCATTGGAATAATGTAAATACCTTTTCTACAGGATGTTGCATACACTTTGTATACAATGCAAACTGTCCATTATCATCCATATCAACACTCATAGCCTCAGCTGTTTCCTGCTCTACATGCTGACATCTGTTTAAACAGACACACTCTGGCTCCATGGTAGCAGGGTTGTAATGGCTGATAATGCTTGTTTTTACGATGTGTTTTTCCACTGGAATCATTTCTCTTTTTCTATTCCATCTTCTTTCTTGAATGTTTGTACACTTGGTTTGCTTTCCCAGCCTCTGTAAGTTTTCCAGACAGTGTGTTGTAGGATTCCATTTGCACTGACAGTGCTGTATCACAAGTGCTCTTGAACGTTATCTGGTTTCTCTGTCAGTACCTTCCTCTGTATTGCTTCCAAATACAGAACAGAATACGGACCAATCTCGTAACGCTTCAGCCAAGTGTGGCCCATCGGTGGATAATTTACCGAGGGCCACAATGTAATTGGAAATCCAATCACCCTCTTACTGGTTTCTTTTCTGAAATCTGAATCTCTCAGCAATGATGAGAACCTTGGTTAGAGCACTGAAGCTTTTCTCACCGGTTTCTCTGGTGAGACTAGGTTTTTCAGTGGACAGTACTTATTTGCTCCTATTATTTGCTATCATCCACTGTTCTAGTCTCTCAAGGTGAGATTAAAAATCTACCTGTCCCTGCTTGCATTTCTATATACTGCCAACTGGAAACATTGCCATTGCTCTGTCTTTGCATTACTAGTAGCTATCTAGCATTAGCTTCTTTTTGCTTAGCTGCAGAATGCAGTGTTTACCTCCATGTAATCCATTAATGTATTTTTTTTCCTCATTTATTGGGAAGCACTTTCACAGCACCCCCACGCAACAGTGTAAGATCCATAAAGGATCTCAGGAACAAGTAGATAGAGAACAGAGTCTGAGGTTTGTTGAGGAGCACAGTTCCTCAACAAACCTGCACAAACCTTATATGCTTTTGCACAATACAATTATACATGCTTAATTTCCCAGAGACACCACAGCAGGTGGTGCTGTTGCATTGGCACTCATTCAGTTACCCTACAGTTAGAAACTTAAGAGAGCTGTTAAGGAGGATTCCTCATGGTAGGATAAGATCTTTTGTGAATAAGGGCCCAGATCCTTCTGTTATTTTCCTACAGTCCATTTCCCCTGTTCAGGTTTGATGAGTTTGCAGAAATCCCCCACCCCAGAAGTCAAATAATAAGCATACACGCTGACTGAATAAGAATAAAATTAATTTAAGGTCTTATATTTTCTTGGTCTTGTAATTGACAATGACTCTGACCTCCCTGTCTTCTGTAGTCACAAATGATGCGATGAAGGCATCAGGGAATGACTGGGTGCTGGCCAACCTCAATGTTGTGGGTTACTACAGAGTCAACTATGACCAAGGAAACTGGGACAGACTGCTGAATGGTCTGAATAACAGTCATCAGGTAAGACACAGCTGACTGATTCATGGTTACACTACCTGAAAATCTTTGGACAGTAATGTATGGCTTTGGTCTTGTCATGAACATACTTCTTGATCTGAGTTGTTTTAGTGGTAGTGACAGATATATTGCTCTTTTTTTTTCAAGCTTATTCCAGTGATCAATAGAGCTCAGTTGGTGGATGATGCCTTCAACCTGGCCAGGTAGGTCCTACAAATACAGTGTAATATATATATTATCATAGTAATCAAGAGAGTGATCTAAAAAATGTGTGTGTTACCTTCAGCAAAGCCAAGAGTTGTTATTAAAGATTGGTCCATGTAGCAACAGCCTCTTTAGTATTGGTCAAATATCACCATTACACAGCATTTTGACATTACCTTCAGTAAATTTATGAAAGTACAATGTTGCCCATAAAGTTGGAATAAAATAGATTTTACCTCTTCTCATGAAATGACTGATTATTCTTGATTGATAAAGTGTCTTCTCAAAACTTCTCCAAACTTTATTGATCAGACTCTTCCAATGTGATTACTGATGTGTTTAAATAGGAATAAAAAGAGGAATGTGTCTGAAAACAAAATTATGAGCAACAGTGTATTTTGCCAGTGTATTTAAGGGCAAAACTGAGAAGACTCAAAATTATTCATAAATGATGATCAAAATGTAGAGCCCGTTCAGATATCCTATTCATGCTCACAATCTTTTAACCCCAAAGAGCAAAGATAATCCCTACAGTGCTGGCCCTCAGCACCACCAAGTACCTGAACAAAGAGAGAGAGTATATGCCCTGGGAGTCAGCCCTGAGCAACCTGGACTTCTTCTACCTCATGTTTGACCGCAGCGAGGTTTATGGTCCCATGCAGGTACACTTTCTTTCAGACAAACATAACAACATAAAAAGAGCCAAAACACAAATGAGCTGCTTTAATGATCCTCATCTTAATGGAATTATCACGTCCTCCTTGTTTTTAGGATTATCTGAGGAAACAGGTCACCCCTCTGTTTGAATACTACAAGACGCTGACTGACAACTGGAGCAAAGTACCTGATGGACACATGGACCAGTGAGTGAAGTGAAATACATTGGAATCCACTGCTGTTTTAACAGAGGCAATGACAAAATACGACAATTCCAAAGAAGAAAGTTAAACGTTAACATTGTAACAGTGTTACACACACTTTCTGACTTAACAATGGGCCACGCCTCTCCATGTCTCCATGTGTTCAAATACAAAGTCTAACAGCAGTATGGGTAGATTTTTGGTTGAAACAAATGTCAGCATACCATTATTCACCAATATCTTCTGAGTAATATAATAATAATAATAATGATAATAATAATAATAATAATAATAATAATAATAATAATAATAACAATAATAATAATGATAATAATAATAACTCTCGGTTCCATTCCCCAAACACATCTTAAAATTAAAATGATCTTTGTCCTGTTATAAGTAAACCACCCTTTTGATCATCTGAGAATGTCTGCAATTGTCATTTTTCTAATGAAGAGGCCAAGCCAAACAGGTGCCATTCACCTTATTCTTCTCACAATAAGACCACATTTAAGACTAAGTGCACAGTCTGCTTCTTAACCTCTAACAATAAAGATCAGCCAGTTGTTGTTGTTCTTGCTTCTCGCAGAGCGCAGCACAAACACCCCTCTTTTACTAGGCTTATTCCTCCTTCCTTTTCCCAGACACTCTTCACAGTTTCTTCCTGTTAAAACTCCCTCTCCTTCCCATTTTTCCTTCCTTCAGGTATAATCAGGTGAATGCCATCAGCCTGGCTTGCAGGACAGGCCTTGAGGAATGCCAAAATCTAACCAAGACATGGTTCAATGAGTGGATGGACACAAATAACAACAGGTGAGTGTATACATCATCTTAATGTGCAACTTATTTCCTATCCCTATTTTAATTACTCTTTACTGTACTTAAAGGGCAGCCATCTGCATTTTCCATGGTATATTGAACTTGATGTCATCTTTCTTCAGGATCCACCCCAACCTGCGTTCCACTGTGTACTGTAATGCCATTGCAGCAGGTGGCTCTGAAGAGTGGGAGTTTGCATGGTCACAGTTTAAGAATGCCACCATTGCTATTGAAGCTGACAAACTCCGCTCTGCCCTGGCCTGCACAAAGCAACCGTGGCTGCTCAACAGGTCTGCAGCCTTGTAAATGCAGTTGTATAGTATACTATAATGTTTAACTGGCAATTACTGACCAGTATGCACATATATTCTCTGCCTGCTGCCCTGCTTTTACCCTCTACTCCAGGTACCTGGAGTACACTCTGGATCCAGACATGATCCGAAAGCAGGATGCTACCTCCACCATTGTCTACATTGCCAACAATGTGATTGGTCAGTCTCTGGCATGGGACTTTGTCAGGGCTCGGTGGTCATACATTTTCACACAGTGAGTACAACACTGTACTTTTTAGCTGTTGTAACATAAGAAAAGTCACCAGATTTGTAGTCAGTAACTACACTGTTTTTCAAAATCAAAACCAAGTCTGCTGAGCAATACAATTTGTCCACAACATGAGAATTTAAAAGGTGTTGGACTGGGCTTTACAGTTCTAAGTAAAGGTTGTTATGAATGCAGATAAATGATGTGTTAGGTAACACATCTCTGAACTGAAGCACAGTTACATATTAAAAGATCGATTGTAAAAAAAAAAAAAAAAATCATATACTGACAGATAGACAGTTTTACAGTCAGGTTTATTATCAGTGACAGCTTTTATTGACCAAGCATGACAAGCGTACCTCACACTGTCCTGACCTTTGGTCCTCATAAACCTAAGCAGAAATGTAGTTACTGAGTATAGTGAACAGCTGTAGTCGTGTGTAGTGGTTTAAGTTAGTCAAATGTAGATTTAGACAAATGTAACTAGTGAAGCAACCAGTTATTTTTGGTCATTAAAAAATGGAAAATCAGGGTCTTCAAAGGGCTTCTTTATTTTAACTGTACACACAACATGATGTATGTATCTTAGACAGACTGGGATAAAATTGTCTGGTCTGACTTTAAAATATACATATAATTTCTTCATTCTAAAAAAAAGATGCCTATTATGAATTTGTATACAAATGGTCCTGATTATGCCTTGGTTTTGTTTCCACTCACAGGTATGGTGGCGGCTCGTTCTCCTTCTCCAACCTCATCAATGGAGTCACAAAGCGCTTTTCCACAGAATTTGAGCTTCAACAGGTCAGATATATATTTTAAAAGCTTTTATTATCTAATTTTACACTAAATTATGCAAATTAGTGTCTTTACTTTTTTTAGGGGTTTTCATGTTTTAAGACTTTTTGAGTAGAAATGAGGAATGAGGAGGCTGCTTGTGTTGAGCTAAATCAGGTCATGCCTTGTGTAAGTCAGTTTGTGTCTCTCATCAGACTCATTTAAACTCTGTTCTTTGTGTTTTGAGAAGCCTGCACTTGTGGATCACCCCTGTGTTGTTATTTGTTGCTGCCTGAAGGGCTGCATCACTTCTCCCAACAAGAAACTCATTTTATGTTCTCTTTGTTGTGATAGCTGAAACAGTTCAAGACAGATAACGCTGAGGTCGGTTTCGGCTCCGGTACCCTGGCAGTGGATCAGTCCATAGAGAGAACCTCCGCCAACATAAAATGGATTTCAGAGAACAGGCAGAATGTTCTGGACTGGTTCAGAGCTGAAGCAAAGTCCTAATGAGGCCTTGTACTAGCCCTTTATGTGTCTGTACTCACATGTAATTTCAAAATGTTCTTTTTTCATCAAATTAAATCTGGTTTAGAGGAAGAGGAGATTTTACATAACTTTGCTTGCTGAGCCTTTTTGTGGTTAAGCTTGAAAAAACAGGAGAATGACTGTTTTAATAATTCATGAAATATAATTACAATTTAAGTTTTGATACTTGAAGTTGGATAGAGGGCCAGAGAGGACTTAGGTACTTTTTAAAAAATATCTAATCTACTTTTATCCCTGACATGACAAAACTACAGCTCATCACATAAACAAGTAAACAAGTATCCTCCTTGGCTTTATATCAGCTAAAAAATATTCAAATGAACTGCATATTTATACCGTACGTTGCTCTTTATTTAATATTAACCTTTTAAAGTGTGCGTGCTGTTTTGTTTTTCTTTTTTTTTCATTCCGTCAGAGGTTGTTTAATTTCAAGAGTGAATGTTTAAGATATTTCTTGTCCCAATACAAAATAATTAACGATAAAACTGGACGTCCATTGAAAACATTCCTTTATTTATTGTTTTATTATTTACAAGACTTATGCTTTTTCTGGTTATTCATAAGAATCCTTGTCAAAGTGTTTGTCCATCTGTTTAGATCCTTCCAGCAAATACAGCTGTGACGATACATAACACTTGAGTGAACATGAAAAGTGAATGCACACCCTTGTAAACTGAATATAATGTGAATATACGCACCTTTAAAAATAAAGTGCTACATTTTCAGTCCACAGTATACTGTTGTCCATGTTAAAACACAACTTTAAAAAGGTTTTTGCCTTGTGCTCACACTGAATATTTTGATATTTCAAGACAATGATTGTGCTGCATTATAGAAATGAGCTCATTTGTTAAGACCTTACTCTTGTGCTCTGTTTGTCTGAATTTACAGCATTTCTGGTATGTTAAGGTTCCTAAATCCAGACATTATTCTATACAGACAGATTTTATTCCCTTGTAAATTCAGATATGTCCCCACCCACCCCGTGTATGCTGTTATGCTCTCAAATTGCCAGCAGTCAGCTGAACAGTACTAAAGGTTTGACCTATGAACACTGTGAGACAAAGACAATAAAATCTTTCCGTCATACCCATGTGAATTCTTAGCAGCCAGGTTTTATAACCAATATGTAAACATCCACTAAAATATTATTGTGAATAATTAATCATGTCATCGTGTGTGTGTAAAAGTGGAGTCGGGGGGGATGGAGGGTGGCATGGCAGAGCAGTTAAAAGGTGACAATCACTTCTGCATACATAAAATCAGAGACTTGGCAAACCAGACATACTTAGTTTTTAACCAGGACTTTTATGTAGCAGTTATTTCCCTGCCACTGAAGGGTGGAGAAGTAGTTTTCGTCAACAGCTGGCGGTTTTCCTCAGTGATTCACTTTGGATCTATCTGTGGGAATCTGTTAGCTCTGTGCTGTTTGTTAGGCCATGGGGAAAAGCTGCAAAGTCAGCAGGTTGTGCCTTCTGGGTGTGGTCTTAGCCCTGATCTCCATAGCAACCATTGTCATCTTGTGGACTATTGCCCTGACGGGAGAAGCAGGTGGCGATGATGTCACACATCCTTGGGACAGGTAGGACACTGGTTTCTCAGAACGTCTGACACTTGTGCGTCCTTGAGGGATAATAATACATAATATAAGATTTACTACACAGATTTACTGCACAATTTCCTGTTTAAACCAAGTGCAGTGGAATCAAATGTTAAGCTTTTGTTAAAAACTTTCAGAGGTGTTGATTCAGCTGTGAGTGAGGGTGTACCCTAACCCTGTCTACAGAGGTGGCTTATCTTGTCTATTGATGCATTTGTACAGTATCTACATCCTGCTCTGACCTGTATTAAAAGGATGTAATGTGTATACTACAGCACAATCTGCACACTTCATATCAGACTTTGATGTACAGTCTGTAATATGATACTACATTAATATGCTGAATGTGAACAGTATTTCAGTATAAATTCCCCACTGTTTCCTCTTGTGTGAGTGTGTGAAGTTAGAACAGTCATGTCTGTTTGTGATGTAATGGGGAACTTAATCAATAACAGTTATAGAGACAGCTTCTCAGCTTCTCACCAGAAAAACATCACTGGTCATATATTCAAACAGCTAAGACAAACCATGGTGACACTGCTTTTACAAGCTGCCTCCCATGATCATATGAATTACGACTGTTGCCAGACAGTAGCAAACCTGAAAAGCAGACTACAATTTTACTACTAATTTTGTAAATGTGAATAAAGATGCACAGGTTAGGGCTTGGAAATATATCAATATTTATTCTTTATTAGGTATGACTATACTCTGAATCATAATATATGATGAAGTCTGTTTCCTAGATTGATTTCTGAAATTCTGCACCATATCACTGCTGCTTTAGGGATAGGACAATAAGCCCTAAATGAACAAAGTAAACACATTATTTCATTTAGATCAGTGACCTTTGTGTTTGTTCCGCTCAGATATCGTCTCCCCACTGCTTTGGTCCCTGACTATTACAACATCACTCTGTGGCCTCGTCTAACCCGTGACCCAAACACCGGCCTCTACATTTTCACAGGTGATTAACTGTGCTTCTTATTTACAGTGTTCACCTCTGTCACTTCTTTTTTCAGCAACCTCTGGATCCCAGTTAGCAGAGGAATTGTCTGGTGGTTCAGCTCCATCTTGGGACAGGCTGTAACATTAGGCTGGCTCTTCCTGAAAATGTACAATCTTTATGTCTCTGTTGTTAGACAATTTGAAATGAGAGGCTACAGAGAGGTGGACGTGAAAAGCCTGACTTCAGTTACCGCAAACAGCCAAGTTAAGTTGAAGCCATTCAGCAAAGACAACTCAGAGGAAATGATGATCATGTCATCTCACAACTGCGTCATACTGCTCCCTACTGGACATTCAGCACGTTGCCATTCTAGAAGTATTATCATCCATTGCCTCTATAAGCTACTAAGGAAATTCTGACTTCCCAGTTCAAGTGAAATGCACCATGAAGAAAGCAGCACACCAGAACACACCTCTCTCCCTCCATGGATTTGGCCTAGCATTGCGTAGCACTGCTAACTACAAGACTGTTTAACTTTTGTCAATGTCTACAACTTACAATATTGTCAACTAACCTCTCTTTTAACCTGCACCTTTATCCTACAAGAGCTGGCCCTAGGAAAGTCAAAGTTACTGCTTCATACACTTTCATTTTTGTTACCTGTTAAATAAATGTTTTTGGATGTACCTGCTGCTCTATTTAATGTTGCACAAGAGTCAATGTTGCCAGCCTCCAGTCAGCAGAACTCCAAACCCTTCAACCTTTACTCATTTTTGATGTGGTCATTTTGATTGTAGTAATTATTATACAGTATGTTAAACCATACATGTTCAACAATTAGACAGATTTGGGGAAGAGGCAACAGTCTTGTGATGCATATCACCTGCCATAGAGGAGTAGGTTGGTGGGCAGGGTGGGTTGGGTCACAGACATCGGGCCTAGTAAATGCCCTCAAATGCCGGCAGCTGTGTCCCAGTGATGTTCTGGGTCATCTGCAGTAGAAAAAGATCATAATGAACAAATTTCAACCAACTGGCAATAAGCCATAAGCTGTTTGGAGTTGTGCTCACAACGTTCCAGGTGCCCGTCACAGCAGCAGCTTGAACTTGGATTTCTATGTTTGTGTTTTAATTTATTTCTGTAATTTCAAATTTCTAAATTTATTTGTTTATGGATCCCAACATTTCACCTTTGATATATTTATGGAATTGATGTGTCTGTATGTTTATGTACCCTTCATTATGTGTCTTCTTTCAACTTCTTATTTTTTGCAAGATGCTTTATCTAGAACTATGTCTGTTTCCATGCATTCATCAGGGAACTCCACTGTGCAGTTTGAGTGTGTGAAAGAAACAGAACTGATCCTGATCCACTCCAACAAACTCAACTACACCAAGCTGAACAACACACACATTGCCAGTGTCGTTGCTTCAGGTACAGTACATATACACACAGGGAGAGATTCTCAGGGCTGTATCTCTTCAACATTAGCTTTTCATTAATAAATGTAATACTTATGTTATATTTAAAAGTAATTTACCACTAACACAGAATGTCATTTGGATAATTATATTACAATGTTAACAACTAGACTGTTGAAGAGTGAGAAATGTATTTTTTTAGTACATTCTTGCTGCAAGATGAAACTTTTCTCAGCAGTTTATGGTGTGATGAATACACCTTGAAATCCGCCTCTAGTAATGATGTGAAAGACTCAAACAAAGTAAAGAAAAAAAATGAACACTGATGAAATAAGATGCAGTGAAAGTCCTGTTATGGTCATTATAATTCGTAAATCTTTGAATCTTTGGATGGACTTGGCATAATATTCTCTTGTTACTCTTTTCCAACCAAATTTTCTCTCTTGTCCAGGTGGTGGGTCTGCTCCCAGTATTAAGTCGTCCTGGCTGCAGCCTAAGACCCAGTATCTAGTCATCGAGCTGAACAGTAAATTAACTCAAGGACAGAAGTACCAGCTGCACACTGAGTTCACTGGAGAACTGGCTGATGACTTAGCAGGCTTTTACAGGAGTGAATATGAAGAAGATGGAGTCCAAAAGTAAGTTCTCTATTCTGTGTCTCTCAATGTCTCTGATCAAACCTGTTTTGGTGAGCTGATTTCATATCTCTAAGTTGTGTTTATTTACACTGTATTCAGAATGTTCTGATCATTCACAGGATTGTTGCCACATCTCAGATGCATCCAACTCATGCCAGAAAAGTGTTCCCCTGTTTCGATGAGCCAGCAATGAAAGCTGTTTTCCATATTATTCTCATTCACCCTCCTGGAACTGTGGCTCTGTCCAATGGCATGGAAAGAGGTCAGTGCAGTCTACATGTAACAAAACAGAGCGGTGTGTTCAGAAATCCACAGCTAAAATTATCTATCACTGTCTTGCAATCCAGATATGCAGCAGTTAACATGGTTCAGAGTTTTTAAAGTTCCAGGACCACCCAGAAATTGCACCACTAAAACACTTCAACTGGATAATGTACTATTACCTAATCTTGTGGCCCTGCCTTGAAGAGGAGGCTTGGCTCAAAATTTATTTGCAAAATCCCAATTTTTTAAAATTTATATTGCACTAAAATAAATCCTGTTCCTAAACAACAAAAAGTTCAAATAACACAACATAATAGGTTGTTGGTCCATGACTTCCAGAATGACACATTTAGGCATGTTTAAAAAAACATGCCTAAATGTTGTGATCCTACACTGGTTTGGTTAAGGTCAGGGGACTAATAGTTGGTAGGAAATTTAACAGCGGTCTCCTGTGTTAAACTGACACTTCAGTTTAACACAGGAGGTGAATGGGAAGGTCTTGCACCTTCTCCTGCTGCAGACTCAGTGATTGGTCACACAACTTTCTCGTTTACTCCCAACAGTAAACTAGATAGACTACTGTTTTAAAAATATCACTGGGTAATGCAACTTGGAAGGTTCATTCTTTACCTACCCCACCCAAATTGAAACTTAGTCACATTTTGTTTCATAGTTCTTTAAATCAAGTTGTCAAATGGATTTCATTGAAAGGTGCAGTATATAGACTGGAGTTGATATAACACCATTCAGTAAATTTTACCTCAGTAAAAGGCCGGATGTATATGGCTGTGTGTAGTTAATATTACAATAGAAAACAATACTATCAATACTATCTGTGATTAAATGACTCAAGTGGGAACATACAGAATGTGTGTGTGATATGTATGTGCTGTCTAAGAAACAGATATAAACCAATGAACATAAACATTTATGATTCTCCTAAAATCTCTTAATTTTCTAAATGCAAATGTATAACTTAAATTTACATCCAGTTGCTTAGAGTCTATTTAACTTTGTCTTTGTTTCAGATATTGTTAACACTACTATTGATGGAGTAGCTGTGACACAGGCCGAGTTTGAGCCCACCAAGAAAATGTCCACCTATCTGCTGGCCATCATCATCTCTGACTACACACACCTCAATGCTACACAGGGAGACACTCTGGTAAATGTCTGTGACATTACTAATGTTTCATCTCCATCACTTTAGTGGAGAGCAGCACTTTGTCTTTGATAGTGGAGGGGTTTCATGATAGCAGCAGGGCTGTGTGTAAGATACGGCAGCATGAATATATCAGTCTACACTGAGAAACATTCATGGATTTTGAAAAAGAAACATACCTTGGGTCGTGAGTGGATCAGAATTTTAAAATCCATTCATACATTTAAGGGTTAAAGGCTCATCTCATTGGTGATCAGTTCCAGTCATGACATACTGTACTAATTATGAGCATTTTGTTCAAATGTGAGAGAATCAATAAAGTTGCACATCAAGTCAAACTCAAGGCCAGATAGATCAGAGCTTTTACTTTGAAAATCAGGAGCCATGTTTCCATGACCAACATTCAGCTTCAGGTATGCTATTGGCTATCATAGATATGGTAGTGGCTAGCTTAGCATTGCTAATGACCTGCAGTCAATCATCATACTGCCAAGTATGTGAGTTAATAGGTTGGTCAAACTGCATAGCCTCGCTCAGAGAGTGATAAGGAAGAGATACCCTCGCCTCTGACTTACCACTCACGCTCTCATTCACCACCACAGGCACTTTCACTGCACCATAATAAAACATAACATGACATTTTTCATTTAGATAACGCTACAGGAAAGGTCATTACAATTATGAAATCAAAAGAAGCTTAGATTTGGTTTACTGACAGTATAGAACTATGTCCTGTGTTGTTGGCAACTTCACTTTTAAGTACAACAATACATAGTAAACATAAGAGTTTGCTGTTGTTTTCAGATCCGAATCTGGGCTCGCAGAAAGGCCATTGAGCAGGGACAGGGAAACTATGCCCTCAATGTGACTGGACCTGTGCTGGACTTCTTCCAGATGTACTATAACATCTCCTACCCTCTGAACAAGTCAGGTCAGTCTGCTTTTATTATTATTTGAGAAGAAGTTCTGGGAAACTGAAGTTGTTTTCTGTAATTGGCCCTTTCACAACCAACACTCATTTATGAGTTTGTAGCATCACTGTGTCTATTAAGTACAACATCAGCAAACCACCAGCATTACCATAGATTCTCAAACATCTTTGTAAGAAATCTCCAGTGAAAATATTCAGCAATCCTCCTTTTTTTTAAAATGACTGGTCAAGACGTGACCTATGAGTTTATTTGGCTTTCATAACCTGTAAGTTATTCTGCTCCAAATAACTTAGCTTAACTCAGTTCTGCAGGTGCATTTCCATTCAAACAGACATAGTGAATAAGCCATGAAGCCTGTGACTGAACATCACAAGTGTCTACTCCACTTAGTCAAAGTGAGAAAAGAAAATTTAAGAGAAAATAGGCAAATCACATAAAGTAAGCACGATGTTCTATATTTGATGGTGGATTTAAATTTTGCTGAAACATTACTCTAGCTTACAGGATCAGTTCTCTCATATTACAGAAAAAAACCCACATATTGTACCTTGATTGTGAGATCTACTTCACTCAGATTTCTGCTGCTATCCCAGTAGAAGGGAGGTTAATGGAAAACTGCTGCTCTGCTCTCTCTGCTTAGCTTGATACCACTAGAGTGAGGAGGGGAAATGTTTTTTGTAATGCAGTGTGGGTGAAGCACATTTTAAGGTTGTGGTTATTACATACTGGCATGACTTGAAGTTTAGTACCTTTAACTTGCATTAAACCTTCTCTGCCTGACAGATCAAATCGCTCTACCAGACTTCTATTTTGGTGCAATGGAGAACTGGGGTTTGGTGACATACAGAGAAACCAACCTTCTCTATGACCCTTTGACCTCTTCCAGCCAAAATAAAGAGACCACTGCTACCATCATCGCTCATGAACTAGCACACATGGTAAACTGTTTTTTCCTTTGTTTGATTGTATTGTATCTATTGATTGATTCACTCATTGATTAGCGAACAAATGTTATCTCTGGTGCAGTGGTTTGGAAACCTGGTGACTTTGCGCTGGTGGAATGAGGTCTGGCTGAATGAGGGCTTTGCTTCATATGTGTCTTACCTGGGAGCAGACTACGCTGAGCCTGAGTGGAACGTGGTGAGAACACAATGTTCCATGCATTTGGACTTCACACCTGCTGCCCTCTTGACATTTTTTTTCACATGGTATGAAATAATCTGAATACATTTCTTATTTGCTCCAGAAAGACTTGATAGTACTTCATGACGTCCACAGAGTGTTTGCCGTCGATGCTTTGACCTCCTCTCATCCTCTGTCTTCTAAAGAAGACAGTATCGTCCTCCCAGAACAGATCAGTGAGCAGTTTGATGTCATCTCATACAGTAAGGTACACAAACATCAGTAAGATCTTCTTACACAATACATTACAGCATGAAGACTTCTGCACTGCTTCTCACAGTGGTCTCACCAGAACTTTCAACAACAGGATAATTAATCATTTAGTTTCTGGTTTTGTTCAGTTACTGTACATTGTATTGTCTATACTTTTGTACTGTACAACAGAAAATATACTTATTGTTGTTGTAAACGGATTGATTGACAGACTGATCCCTTACTTCTTTCTGTGTATCTGTGGCTCCTTAGGGTGCAGCAGTGTTGAGGATGCTGTCTGATTTTCTCTCAGAGCCAGTCTTTGTCCAGGGACTCAGTGTACGTTTATCTGCATTTTGGTTGGCATAATTAAATAATATATATTGAACATTTTTTTAGTGCTAATATAAGTTGTAGAGGTGAATTACTGTATCCCCTATATCATTCAGCCACAGTGAAAAAACAACAATGGATTTGAAAGGATTTTGAAAGGAGGATTTTGAAACTGATTTTGATCCTTTCTCTGCTTCCTTTTGTCTCCAGAGATACCTCAGTCACTTTGCCTATAGTAACACAGTAGGGAATGACTTGTGGCACCATCTACAAATGGTAAGATGGAACATTTCTTATTTTTATTTCCAAAAATGTTATTAGAAGTTTACAGATTTTTGTATCACATTTTACTGCAATTGCAACAGATGATGCTTTGTTAAAGCCTTGTAGAAACACCATTAGTTCAGAGCTGGTGGTGAATTGGCAAGAGCCATCTGGAGTCACCATTTAACATTCAGAATACTCCCTCAGAGAGTGGCTTTGGTTTGCTTACTTTTCCATTAAAGGGGGTGCTATAAAAGGGGAGGAGAGGAACTTATGCAACTGGTCAATACTGAAGCTCAACATGTCTCCACCTGCTGATTCTGTAGTCTTCTTACCAGTAATGTTTTCAGCCTCTCTTCCATTTGCACGCAGCTGGACCTGGTTGGCTTCAATACCTGTGTTAGTGTGTAAGTTCACTGAGAGAAACAAAAAAACAGAGTCAAACTCTTTGTATGTGTTCACATGCACATGTGTTCACATAATGTTGCAGCAATGACAGTAGACCATACTTCAAATGCAGATATTGCTAGAAAGAAGCTGTGGCTGCTTCACACACATCTTCAACCCAGCTGCAAAGAAGAGCTATACAAATCACCACAGTTTCAGTGTGGGCACCCAAGATCAGTGTCACCAATTCAGTATCCGACCAACTGTGCAATATAATCACACTCTGTTATCTTAGTAATGTTTTTGCAGAACATTATGATGTCACAGTGAAGTTGACCTTTGAGCTTTTGGATATAAACGTCACCACTTCATCATTTTATCCTATTAGACATTTGTGTGAAATGTTGAGATGATTAGCATATGGATTCTGGAGTTATGGCATTTTGTTTGCATTTTGTGAGGTCACACTGACCTTGACCTTTGACCACTAAATTTAATTCAGTTCATCCTTGAGTTCAAGGATGACAAAATTTGGAGAAATTCCCTCAAGGTGGTCCTGAGGTATCACTTCCATGAGAATGTGATGGATGGACAGACAGACAGACAGACACATGAAAACATTATGCCTCTGGGCCCAACTGTCACTGGCGTGGAGGCATAAAACTGCCCTGAACTAGACATATGTGTTGGTAATGTTTGATTTTTAATAGATCCTGTCTCTAACCTTTGTCAACAGGCAGTGAAAGCCAATAATGTTTCACTTCCCAGTCCAGTTCAAGACATCATGAACCGCTGGGTGCTCCAGATGGGTTTTCCTGTGGTTACCATAGATACCACCTCAGGAAAGGTATCCCAGAAGTACTTTCTGCTGGATCCAGAGTCTGATGTCACAATCAAATCACCTTACAAGTACGCAACAGTAGTATTTCACTACAAAATATCTGCAGTGATTATATTTTCCTCTGAAGTATTAGTGATCTTAAGTGACTCAAACTGACAGTTTGTATATGTAGATGTTGCAAAACAGCTGATTTCTATGTGACAGTATATAGAAATAAGTATTTGTTTAACTTAGTATTCATTCATAACCTCAGTTATGAATGAATATTTAATGCCTCCCCAGCTATGAGTGGCTGATTCCCGTCAGATGGATGAAGTTCGGTGAGGTTCCCAGAGATATCTGGTGGCTGATGGAAAAGGAAGGTGTGTATTAATATGCAATGAATATGTAATGCTGACGTAACATGGATATGGATATAATTCATTGTAAAACTAATGAAACACGATGAGCACCAGTGTGGTAAGTAAGCATTGACTGAACAATACTGTCATTTGAATTATAATTTATTTCAAATGGGATTTGTTTGCTTTGCTTTTTTTTTTTTTTTTTTACTTTTTAATCTTTTACTTTTTTTCTGTCAGCTGTAAACTTGGAGATGAGGAGTGGTGGTTTGTGGATTCTGGCCAACATCAATGTAACTGGTTATTACCGGGTAAATTATGACCTTGGAAACTGGGAAAGCCTCATTGCTCAGCTTCATTCACATCACCAGGTACACACTTTACTCTCTGATGGATGCAGGACCTCAGTTGTGTTCCTGACGTATCGTGTAATAATTGTTTGTATTTCATTTCCTGTTTGACACGTACAATCTGTTGTGCAGGTTATACCAGTGATAAACAGAGCCCAGCTTGTGGATGATGCTTTCAATCTGGCTAGGTAGGTCACCTTTGCTGTTTGGAGTTTATGCGTCAGTTTTCACCCCATTTCCATGCTTGGTTTCATCAGTCTCATACTTCTTACTGCATATTATCACATAGAAAATATACATTAAAGTAAACTATATGTGATTTTGAATCTTGTGTCATTCATTTAATAACTGTTTACACCATGGTGTTATGAAGAGCAGCAAAAATGGAAAGTGGTGATCATCTGTAGAGCTAACTGTCATGTCATGCACACACACAAAGACTTACAAGGTGAAAACAATATCAACCCTGTTGTTGTGACCAGTAAATACACTTCCATATACTTACATTATGTTAAGGTGGAAACCTGAGAGACAGATACAGCATCTCATTCTTATATCTAAATCGATTTTACATCTAATCTAAGGCACATTTATCTGTTCTCTTTGCAGGGCTCAGCTGGTCTCCACTACTCTCGCTCTGAGGACAACCTCCTATCTGCTGCTGGAGACAGACTACATGCCCTGGCAGACTGCTCTGGATAATCTGCACTATTACTACCTTATGCTGGACCGTACTGAAGTCTATCAGCCTATGCAGGTACCCTACATTATCTGTGTCAGTCAGTGACCAAGTTTTGTTTTTGTAGGATCAAAACCCCATAACTCTAATTCCAGCAACAACATGGATCCTCAGATAGTTCACTTGTTAAAGTATGTTAATTTACACAACTATGGTTGGTCAGGTGGTCATGGTTAGAGGCAAAGCTCTGTCTGCAGATAAACCCACATCCTTTACTCACCTCTCTGTAACACTCCCAGGACTACATGAAGGAACTAGTGAGTCCACTCTTCCAGCACTTCAAGAACATGACATCGAACTGGACCCTTATTCCCGAAAGTCTCACTGACCAGTGAGTATGTTTACCTGGATAATGTATAATGAAAGATCAATCAAAGATAACAGGCAACAAGACATTATTATTATGGTTATTAACCTGATGGTATGATCAAACATGACGGGTTGCAAGTCAGTGAGGCTGAGCAGTGCAGAGAAAACATTGACAGCACAGGAGAAAGAATGAGCGCATCAAAAGGCCAAAACCCCTGGAGGGATGGTGCAGGTAAATGTAAGCAAGGGACAAAGTCAGAATTTAGAAAAAGAAAAAAGCATGCTATAGAAAGGCCATCCTCAGCAGAGCTACACTTCCAGGTTGTTTTTATGTTTTAAAACAATGACATTTTGTGTTTGTCTCTTCCTGCAGGTACAACCAGGTGAACGCCATCCATACGGCCTGCAGGACTGGAGTAACAGAATGCCAGATCTTGACCACCAACTGGTTCAAACAATGGATGGACAACCCTCAAGACAATGTGTAGGTCAACTCTATATATAATTTACAGTATATAATTTAATTATTAATTTTTAAAGGGGACACATTATGCTAATTTTCAGGTTCATATTTTTTATGTAAGTTATCTACTACAAAATATTTACATGCTTTTATGTCCATAAAACTGTTTTCACCACCACCCAGCAACTTTAAAAGCACATGGCTGTTTTTCAGGTCTTCCACATCTGGCATCTTTGCAGCCAGGAAAACCTTGTCACAGAATTAAGCTGCACTTTTACTGCTTTTACATTTACATTTACTGATTTGGCCGACACTTTTATCCAAACCACTCAGCAGCTCAGAAGTTTACAAGCTTCTAAACCAAAAGCTAAAGAACTGTACACATTTGAGGAAGTGTTTGATCCAAAATTGGAAAGACCTCATATTAGCTTTTTACCCCGACAGAACACTGCTCTGTCGGGGTAATGTAGGCTTACTTATGCTTCTTAGAGTCTCCAAGAGTAGAACGAGAGGCAGAGGCTTCAGCCATCAGGCTCCTCTCATCTTTGATGAAGCTTATACTCAGGCTTGCCTTGAAACCATCTCCTAGTTGTGCTGCTATAGCTTTCAACTGCTGCTCAGATGCTTCCCATGATACACTGAGCTCCTCTGTCTTCCTCTCCCGCTCCGTCTGTACACATTGAATTCCCATTAGAGCTTGTTACTAACAACCAACCTGCTCTATGTGAAAAGTGCCCTGAGATAACTTCCGTTCAGTGAAGCCAACAAGACAGCAGTACCCACACTTAGTCAGTCAGGCAGCTGTGAGAGAAAAAATAGTGCACCTTTCTAAAGTACTTCTCAAGCTGTGGGTGGAGCTGTGGTGGGGATACTGACATAGAAACACTGTATAATTCTAATGTTTTAATTCTGCTCCCTACAGAGGAAGGGGAGTTTGAGTGGTTTGTTGAATCGCGTTTTCTGACATAGGCAGTCCACAAAAAAACAGACTGGGTTGTCTCATTTCACAGTTTGTGCGTCAGGACAACAAAGATTCATATTCCTATGCACAAACACTGAGAAAGTGAGTTTTTCCATGAGTTAACTGCGACTCTCTTGACAGGATCCATCCAAACCTGCGTTCGACCGTGTACTGCAGTGCCATGGCAGCAGGTAATGAGACAGAGTGGGAGTTTGGCTGGTCCCAGTTCAAGACTGCTGCTGTAGCCAGCGAGGCCAACAAACTCATGTCTGCACTGGCCTGTACCAGCAAGAAACAACTGCTGGAAAGGTGCGTTATCCTTCCAGCACGGTGGGGGGGTAATGCGATGGTAACTTATAAATACATAGGATTTTCTAAATGGAGTTACAGAGTGCAACAGAGTGAACAGTAAAAATGCAAAAAATGATTTCACTACATGAAGGATTTAAGAATAATTCAATAGAACAATCAAAGAAACCAAAATAAAAAAAAACAACACAGTTACAGGTTATGAAAATGCTTTCCAAAAAACAGTGAATTCAGGTTGTGATATAAAAGATGCTACAGAATTGGCTTGCCTGTAATGTTCAGGCAGGTCATTCTGTAGCTGAAAAGCATGGGCCAGAGAAGAATGGTCACCTATGTGAAATAAAGCAAGTGGCTGGAAGTGGCTCCTAGGAGGAGGATGTCATAAGGGATTTGGCTTGTAAGGAATTAGCATATAAAAAATTTGACCATGCAAATCTTTATAAAGTTATAAGCGAAGTCTTAAAATCAATTTTCTGACTCACAAGGAACCAACTGCAAATAAGCAAGGATGGGATCTGATTTCCTCAAGTTTGTCCTCATAGTTGCAACATTTTTTAGAACTCACGTAAGGGCTGAGGACATGAAGACCTGCTCTAAATAAAAAAATGCCCTGAAATAACGTCTGTTATGAATTGGCGTTAATGATATTTGATGCCAAATTCTGACCCTGCTGTCTGCAGCCTCAGCAGAAATCCAGGTCCAGGGCTGAACAAAAATGGAAGCTTTGAAATAGTCCTAGTTTTTTTTTTTTTTTTTTTTTTAAATCCAGTGGGTTAAGTTTGGGCTTTTTCAGCCGGTGCCTGATTATTACACTCTTAAAACCAGATGGGTAAGTTCCAGTGGAGAAAAATAGATACTGGGAAAAAAATTCAACTGTCCCACCAGTGCCTTCTCTCCTCACAGGTATCTGTCTTACACCTTAAACCCAGCCATGATCCGTAAGCAGGACGCCACTACCGTCATCACATCTGTCGCCAGCAACAGAGTAGGACAGAGTCTGGCCTGGGACTTTGTCAGGAAACAGTGGAAATACATGTTCACACAGTGAGTATTACATTCATGCCTACCCTGGTGCTGACAGGCACTGCTGGTTTCTTTTATCCATGACCTTGGTTGTTCCCACATTAACCATGGTTATTATTGTAACCATAACAACACAGGTACCTTAACTTTAACAAAGCAGTAATGTTAACCTAAACCATGATCTTTCCCTAAGCCCAACTAAATCTTTTTTTTTTTGGTTCTTAAAATCAAACAAAACTTTATTTTCCCAACATGAACTCTGACAAACTGCCTGAGCGATGCCACCTGAGACAGTGTTGGTCAAGAAAAATTAAAAAAATTCAAGTTTAAATATTAAAAATAAATAAATAAAAATCTGGGAGTGTGGAATCAGAAAGAAGTGATTTCTCAGACATCTGCTCCTTATCTCAGCTCGAGACTGGAGGATCAAGGCTACATTAGCCAATAACTCTCATAAAATGCCCAAACCTTTATCTGAACTGTCAACACTTGAGTTGCATTTTGGGTAACGTAGGCTCTCCACATTTTACAAGGAGCGAGAACACGTGGAATAAAACAGATGTTAGAAACATATGATCTGTTTCTGCTGCATCAGTTTTAATCTTTTGTAACTGTTATGAGTCTGACAGTGTTCTAAGAGAGCAGTGCTAAGAGATGGGAGGATGGGACCAAAACTTTTCAATGCACTTTAAACTCTAATGAGTAGATGTGTTGGTCAGACAGACAAACCAAACTGTGACAGATAAAGCACAGTTTCCATAACTGATAACTAAAGCTAGACCACAGCTTTTCTGGAAACAGAGTTCAGATTTTACAGCCTCAAATAGAAAAATCTCTGATGAGTTTTTTTTTCTGATTTTGTAAACATCATTTTCCCACAAATGAAAAGCTTTGCAGAGATTATATGGCCAAGACATTTAAACATTAGACATTTTCCATTGTTTTTCTTTTACTCTCTGAACGTTTATGATCATCTCTTTAGTTTTCCCAATGATAAGCTGAAAGTTAAGAACATGTGAAGATGGCATGTTCAAGCTAAAGTAAGGAGTCATCTGCTTTTTAAATCTGAATCAGAGTCAGTTCTTGTTTGAGTTGAATTAATTTTTTTTTTTCAGATATGGTGTGGGCTCTTTCTCCTTTGCCTCTATGATCAACGCAGTCACAGCAAGGTTCTCCACAGCTGCTGAGCTGCAACAGGTGTGTAGTCATTAGTGATTCCTGGTTGACGTATTAAAGTAAGGCTGTTGACTGAACTGTTTTCCCATGTTTCCTCTGTCAGCTGGAGGAGTTTGTGAAAGAGAACAGTGCAACCGGGTTTGGCTCTGCCACTCTGGCTGTGGAGCAGGCCCTGGAGAGGACCAGAGCTAACATCAACTGGCTGCAGCGGAACAAACAGGAGATCATGGACTGGTTCAACAGTCAGACTGGACATCAGATACGCTAACCCCAACACACAGAGAGGGAGAGCTGGGAACTTCGGCTCGAAACGTTACTGATGAAAAGAAACCATAAGAAACAGTCAGAAACAGTAAGAAACCATCAGATATCACGAAGGGATATTGAATTGGACTCACAGTTATTACCACACAGGCATTTCAGATGAAAACTCACGCAAGAGGTTTTTTACTTTTTATCCTTTTTTGTTCAACTTTTGCCATGAAATGAAACATCCTGTCAAACCCTCTATGCTGAAACTTACTCACTGAACTACAGTTAAAATGTGTGTCATTTCACATGCACATCACCAAAACAAGCTTACTGGGCCATGCTGCTGCAACAATATATATTTTTAAATACACCTCTATTAAATGTGTATACTCTGCATATGTTTCAACAAAGAAGAGAGATTAATTTTTTTTTTTTTTTTTACTGTTTTGAATGTTTGCGATGTTTCTTATATTGTGTTTTCTTTGATTAAAATTGAACAAATCATGAAACATGTTTAGTTACACATATAGAATAATAAGCTAGAAAATTCAGGCCTGTGTGTGTGTTGGGCATGGGCATGGCTCTCCCTCTCCTGGCTCCTACTTGACCTCCACACCTGTCCTCTATCAGCTCATCAGCCCAGCAGTACGTGAACTCCACCTCTCCCCCCCACCCTCCCCATCAACCTCTGTGGTAGTCACTCTCCTGGCCACTCCTGTGTCTAGGTTACTACAGTTATTTCCTGTGTTTCCTTGTGCCTGTAATCTAGTGGTTGTCAAACTTTTTCTTGCATACCCTCCTTCAAAAACTGAAAAAAGTTCACCCCACTTTTTTTTTTTTTTTATCAGTCATTAACAGTGAAGCAACTAATTTATTTTAATAAAATAAACTTGTTTATTTTCCCTACAAAAAACCTTTTCATCAGCTTAGCTTGACTCCATATGATCAAACAGACCCCTCTCTGTGCCCCCCAAAGGGGAGAGGGCACTGCTGTAATGCAAGAGTAGTTAAATTAAGGGCAACAGTACTTGGTTGTAGATCTTGAAGACTGCATGAGACTGAGGCACAGGTACAGGTCAACCTGGAGCACAGCATAGATGTGGATAAGGACGAGGAACCATAACACCTGGAAATAAACTCATGAAGAGTCAGCTGCACCTTAGCATCAGTGTGAGGTGATGAGTGGGGTGAAGAAGGCTGAGGGTGTGTCTGCAGGTCTGTGTCTGAGGTGACTGCAGACAGGTGAGCAGGAGACACTGGAAGTAAGTCAGCCACGCCCAGGCCAAGACACACACAGACCAGAAAACAGACAACACCAGGAACACAAGGAATGAGGGAGAGATTTAATAACTTACAGTTATCAGACGTGACCCTTATTCTGCAGGTGTAGGCAAACTACCCCTGAACTAACCTCATGTGAATGAGGTGCAGTGCTCCACGTCACATTTGTGGTCAGAGTCACTCTGTTTATCTGTTAAAAGTCATAATCAAAACCAGATTTGGGCTCTTGATTTACCGTCTGAATGCAGCTCTGTATGTGATGTATTTAATCAGAGACACAGAGGCAGATCTAGACGAAGGTTAGTGCACTGATGAGCTTGTTTTAATGGTCTGATCTGTCACAGCCACAAATGCACACAGTAAGAGACAGAAATGAAGTCAAACAATAAAACGTTTTGCAACAGCTGGAATTCCCACTGTTTAAAATACATAATATTCAAACAAAGAGCAAAGTATGGCTTTTTGTCTCTGTTTCACAGCAATGTCAGACACAGACAACAGGTCCAAATAAATAAATAAAGACATGAAGTAATACAAAGACACAGTATTCATAAGCCATTTCCAAAACTGTACATTAAACAGAGAAAAACAAACATCAATACCAACACTTTCATAGATGATCATACACCAGTAGACTTGATGATTTGCAAGCAGTGGATTTTTATGTTAAAAAACACATTATCATGACTTGACCTGACATCGATTAAAGAGATTTGTAGACATTTAGACTTTTTGTCTACTCTTACATGATACTGGGGGAAAAGCTTATCCCTGTTGTCTCATTGGTAGTAAAAACATATCACATTTAAATCAATTCTTGCAGTAGAATATTTGCTTCTGATGACAAATTGTTAGTTTCCATAAGACTGAAAAATGTGTTTTTTGGTTTGGGTTTTTGTACAGGCATCGTTTGAGTTGTGTTTGTGTATAATCATTTTGCTAGATGGCACGTGAAGTTTTAACTAGATTTGTCAGAAAAGCATGTCACATAGGCTGAACCCTGTATTTACACAATATTCACTTCAAATGAATGATGTCTGTGAGATCATCAAACAGCACCTGGTTCAAGTGCTTTGTTCTGTGTTTTCCATTTATTTCCATGAACCCCCACACTGAACCCACTCACTGAAATATTTCATAATAATACTCTCATAAAAAAACGACGTAGTGATGATAGTTCCAGATGAAGCAGGTCTATCAAATGAGTTTCTCAGCTTACAGTGAGACACAGTAAACATTTTCAGCTTCAAGATCACAGGCAAGGTTTGGTGAAAGCAAAGCAAACGACAGCAGAGGAAGGTAGATCTCATCTCACATCATGTGGTCAGTAACAGGATATCTTCAGACTAAAACAGTCTCTTTGGAAGACACTGAACACAGACAAGCTTCATGGAGCTTCTCACTGCTGAAACAGTATTAGATCTGTCACATGTATAGAGAGTAAATCCAAACAGGGATGATTCATATGAATGATAAATCTAATTTACACTGATGAAAATGAACATGAACAGATGATGAAGCTACATATGTGTTGAAAGGACAAAGTGTGTCAGTTGGTTACAATCATCACTAGTATTCAAATTCAGTTTATTACGTAAAGGGCACAACTCTGTCTCCTATGAATGACATTTCTATGTTTACGTTTCCAACTAAAACAAATAAAACAGCAACAACGTTTTGTAGGAAACGTAATTACTGGCTGCACTATGCTGAGAGGCAAACAGATTCTTTGAATGACTGAAGCTCTACTTTACTGACAACAGTGGAGTCTCCAGGTAAGTGGCTGGGGTGAATGGAGACACTGACACATCCTGTCTGTGGGTAGGTTCAGGCAACAAAGGTGACAAAGGGAAACACTTTGAATCATTAATTGTAGTGAGAAATATATTTGTTTAATTACTATTTTCTTATTGATTCATTTATAATTTTTTTTTTAGGTTAGTTTAAAAAAGAAATGGTGAATGCAATAACAAATGCTCATCACAGGTTCATGTTTTCAAGCTACTTATGTTGAATGACAATACAACAGAGGAAAACCTAAAAGTATCAATTTAAAATGATGAATAAAGAAAAACAGTTTGCTTTTTGGTGCGTTTAGTTTGTGAATGGCTTAATTGATCAATTGCCTGTTTACTCCATTCAGCACTCTCAGTCATTTTTACTACTGTAGTTAATCCTGAAGTCCAGTCAAAAAACAGACATGTTTACAGTCTTCACTGACTCTGCTGTCAACAGGACTGATGGACTCTAATATCTGCAACATAGCAGTTTCTCCAGTCTTTATGCTAAGCTAGGCTCAACATGTCCCTCATCCATCTCTGTACTAGTGACACAGCGATGAAATTGATCCTAATCTAGATCCCGATCTTTGATCTGTGGGATCAGCAGCGAATCAATGTATTTTTCTGCATGATTTTGGATTGTTACTGCAGAAGGAAACAAGGAGTGACTAAATGTAGTGCTTGTGGTGAAAGGCAGAGTCAGAGACTGAAAAGCAAATGCACAGTTTTACTCACATATATTTTGTCTGTGTAGGTCACACTAAATGAGGATGAACTGTCCCGCTACTCATGAACCCCAGTACAGAGAGAGAGGTGACAGTACTCATGCAAAACATACAGCACAAGAGACGAAACATTGGACTTCAACACACAAATAAGTGATTGTTTCACTTCAATACCACTGCAGTATTCATTGATGTCTGTATTAGTTTGATGCAATGAGATGTTAAAAACTGCTGTGAAATGGCAAATGGCACCAAACAGAAAAAAAAAATCATAACATACCATCTACCAATAATCACTGGAGTTAAAGATGAGGCTAGTACTCAGCTAATGAACTTTCAGTTCATTCTGTGGTTGGAAGCAAGTTAAGATTTTCTTAAAAACAAACAAACAAACAAAATAAAAAATTAGCTTTAAGAATTATGTATGTATCCTTGGGGTCTTTTTTAATTTGTACTTCACTTTATTCGTTTTCAAGGGGATGTGGTTTTGGTACCGACTGATGTCTGTAATATATATGTGTATGTGTGTGTGTGTGTGTGTGTGTGTGTGTGGGCACTAAAAGTAGTTTGTATTATCAGTTCAAATCAAACTGCCACACAGGACTTTAACCAACTTAAGGGCCGACATGATTAACTGTTGCTTAGTCAAATGTGGAACATACTGGCATATTTATGAATTATGGGTAAATAGCTAACACAAGTTAGATTCCCTCTTTTCTATTATTCACAACAAACACAACACTGATTGTGTTGGAGCCGCTAATGATGAGAACAGTGTTTTCAAGTATAATTGACACAAAGTCGAGGGAGACTTTAACTTCTCATGAAAACGTTTGGCCAGTATCTGACGTTACCTCCCATCAGTCATGGAACTAGACACGTTGCAGTGAATATGACAAACAGTTAGATCATGTGATTTAAGCCTCAATTTGGATTTACACAAAAATAACATAAAATCCTATGTCTCCTAATAGATTCATTGTATTGTTAAAGGATCACAGTTTCTTCATTGGAAATAAACTCAGTCTCAGCCTCGTTTTTGAACTCTCAAACTTGTACTGCCAAACCCCTGAACTACTAAACTAATTAATGGAAAGACCATAAGATTACGCCCCCCCTCACCTCCCACATCCCCAGAACATGTACAAAATGAAAATGGTGCACATGAAAAAACTGAGGATTTGGTGTTGTACATTTAAAAAGGCATGAGTTATTTCCATTGTTGCTTTCTTTGAAATGTAGGATGAAGGCAAAATCAATTCAAACAGCTTCCAACGTTAAGCGTTCACAATTGAGATGATCCACCCACCCCCACCCCACCCCCCAGCTCACTGGAGGATTTTCTCCCGCGTGTCAGGAAGTCTGAGAGCCAACAGGCCACCGCACACCAGTGCAGTGAAGGACAGCAGGATGGGGACGGCTTTGGTGATGCCCACAAAGCTCGCGAAGATGGTGCTGCCTAGGACTGCTGCCAGCTTACACAGAGCGTTCAGCACACCAAATGCTGTGGCCCTGCCAGACAGACACAAGACGTGCGCTTTAGAGTACCATGAAGATGAAGAATATCAACATAGCTATAACAGTAAATGTCAGTACCTTTTGGAAGCAGGGTACAGCTCCACGGTCACCACCTCGATGCCATTCCACGCAGCAGCACTGGCGCCGCAGAACAGACACTGAAGGGCAATGATCGCTGACTGGCTGAAGCTCAGGAACAGGAAGAAGGTACAGCCTGCTGAAATGAGCATGGAGCCACCTGTGGAGATCACAGAACCCTCACTGTATGCACTTTTAATAATTGGCAACATATTTGTAGAACACATTTTCTGAAAAAACAAAAAAAAACAAAAAACAAAACAAATGGCATAAGCTGTCCTGTAAGAGCAACAATCACAGACAAAGAAAATGAACTCAAAAGAAACACTTCAGATAGAAAAACAAACTAAAAAGCTGTCAGTCCAAAGTTATACCCACATGAAGAGTAAGAGTTTTTCATGTTTTGCATTGAAAAGCTTTAATTCAATTCAATTCAATTTTATTTATATAGCTCCTTCCACAATCAAAACTGTCTCAAAGCGCTTCACAGAGACCCAGAGCCTGACCCCAGATCAGCACTTAGGGCGACAGTGGCAAGGAAAAACTC
>JBBMJY010000021.1:2582419-2592945 GCA_037833715.1 Toxotes lorentzi
ACATGCAGCATATAAAACATGATACAAACAGGGATGGCAGTGGACAATGTTAGAAGACCAGCATTTAGATTACAGTTTAGTTTCCAGCAGGAGTGCTGCTGCAAGGTGTTCCAAAATAATAAACTATATATACTTACTATAATAATCATGCTTGGAAAGTTGGTCATATGTAAAACATCAACAGTCATCAGTCATCAGTGAAAGGTAACAAACTTCCAGAAATCACCTATGATCTTAACTCTGCCAATCTTCTCCATGAAGAGGGCTGAGATTATGTTGCCTGGCAACACAGCCAGACTGCCCAGGAAGCTGACCAGGTAAATGAGAATGTCGTTCTCCTCAGCATCATCCAGGTGGCAGCCATGTTTGTTGTGCTCAAAGGTGGTGTTCTCCATCCTACAGTTGATGAACTTCTCCTCCCACAGGTCTACAGAGAACAGGAAACATGAGATGGAAGAGAGTCAACTGTTGGGCCTTGGACCTGATTCAGTGAAACGTCTGTCAAGGTTTTTATCTTTAGGTTTAGCAGATAACAAAATAATATGATATTTCAAACAGCTGAATTAATAAAATAAGAAAAAAATAGTTGAACCCCACCTTTAGAAAGGAAAGCGTCTAAATACAAGTTGTTTAAAGGTCCAGTATGCGTAAATAGTCTGACTATGGTGCAGAGAAAGGGGAGAGAGGAGGAGGGACAGAAGAGAGCATGTCCTAGTTTCTTATGATAGGGGTGGACACCCCAGCTTTCTGATAATATCCTGCCCCCTGTTTGTTTGGAGGAATTCTTACACATTGCCCCTTTGCATTGGACCATACTGCATGATTTTCCTTGAAATCTGGAGCTTGTCTTTATAATGGTAGGACATTAAGATTAATGTAAAGTTGGTCTAATGTGTCTGATGAAAAATGAGAAAGCTACTGACTAAAAAGGCCACAGCAGCTTGTGGGGGCCTGTTGCATAATAAAAAAAAAGGAGATTGTGCATGCAGTGGGACGAAGTCCAGATGAAAGTTAATCTTGTTTGAAATGTCGATGAGAAAGCTTTTAACAAAAATTGGAAAGGCTCCCTTGGCCCATTAACATAAGCATTAGACACGGTCCCTAAATTAAACTTCCCAAGTCACTAAATGTTTATATTGGATTGTGAGGTAAAAGAAATAACACCTGTGGAACATTAGTCCAAGTTTTGTCCTGCCCTGAACAACCAACCTGGTGGAAGCTGATGAAAAGTTATCGAGGATGACCCCTGCTGAACCCCTGCTGAATGCTGCTAATACCAGTTGAGTTTTGAACTTTCAAAAACCTGACAGCCTTTGGTACAATACCCAATCTCACTGAAAATCTTACAACAAAAGCTTCTTTGTCATCCAAACTGATTGTCATCAAAACTTGTATGATTCATTGAGAGAAGCAATTACAATATCAACTAATGGCCTTATTGATGGTAAAGCCATTACTAAGATCAGCTTTTGGGTTTCCAGGTAGTGAAGGCTTTTATCCAGGTTTTCCTCATTGAGTTTAAAGATTTAAGTTCACAAGTTTTTCTGTCTGTCTGTTTCAGTCTGTCTTCAAATAAAAGTCCCACATGAACAGAACAACTGTCATTATCCCTGTTCATATGAGCCAAGAGATGCCCACCCACTACACTTTTGCACAGAATGAGGACTGTGGAAGGATCTTTATTCCCAGTCTTAATGCAGATATGAGCACCTGTTGCTTTAAGGCAGACATGACAAACTGTGAACTCATTTCATATGCACAACATTACGACAAGACCATTCAGTTTCACAAAGCAGTGAGCATATACAAAGACATACTAAATAAAACAATCACAAATTTAACTTAAAATATCAGCAACTGGAACTTTAAAATCCCTCAGAAGAATGAGTGTACTGGTATGAGGAACTTTTAAAAGTAATATTTCCTGGGATCTTAAGATTATGGAGACCTACACCTCCCTAATCCAATGTAGCCTTTTGTTCTGATCTAAGAATAATGCGGGGCCCACTTTGTTTCTACTTTGGCCTCATTGGCAACCAATTTAAAGTCAAATGAGGACTAGATGGGGCCAGTGAACATGATTTTTGGTTCATGTGTGGTTGATGTAACCCCTCAGTGGTTAGTAATGGGCTGGCATTTGTTACTGAGGGTAAAGGTTTTTGGTTTAACCTGCCAAACATTTAGTCTCTAACCTGCATTCACTCGGAGCTGTAATTCCTCCAAACCCCTGCTCCTCCTGAACCTACCTGTGTTATAGAAGACAGTGGAGCGCATGGTGCAGTTCTCAAACACTGTGTCTGTGGACTTGATGTCCTCAAAGCGACAGTCTTCAAACAGTGAGTCCTCAAACTTCACTGACTTCATCTCTATACTGATGAACCTATGGGGATGGGATGGGACACACACATACGCACAAACCAACAGACAAAGAAAACATGGACTCTCACTTCTATTGCTGTGGCAGCACAGAATCAGAATGGACAGAATGGGCTAAACTGTGTTAAATCCAATGTGGCCACCGCTGATAATACTGCCATGGAAATAAGCACTCACCTGTGGACAATGCATTGGAGTCACAATGGTGGAATGATCATTTCCATGGCAGTATTTTATAATCAGTGACAGCCCTGTTGCTGTTCTTGTTGAATTGAAAGTTAAAGCCCATCAGGTCTTTTTTTAATTCTGCAATAAGCATAGAAGTTAAATAATATACAGTATTGTAACATACTGTATATCTGCACTGAAAACTTTCTCTTTCAGAGGTGAAGCGTCTTCGAAGATACACACCCTCATTTTGTTATAGATCACTACCAACCCCAAGTTCCTACATTTTCTCCCGGCTCAGCATTTTGAGATTCAACTGGATGCAAAAGTGCATGCAACTGTAGAGATGGTGCAATCTGAATATTTCACCTTGAGAGACACTTTGCTTTGCTTGTGAATATACACTGACAGGAGTAAAAAAGAGTGCCTGGAATATACACACAGGCAACCTACACTCAGTAACCCATAATGACAAAGTGAAAACTGCCTGTCAAAGTCTGTGGTGAGCTGTAAAACCCCAGTAACATGCAACACCTAAGGTAGTGTTGTTGTGTGCAGTCTCCTCCCTCTCACACCTAAGGCCTCTGTCCTCCTGCTGCTGCATACACTTTGATGCCCAGAGTTTTAAAACATTGAGCTAAGAGAAACGTATAGGATTATTAGGTGCTGTAACAAAATCGCAGGGTGTATCTTTATTGTCTTCACCCACATGGATAGTAAACCTCTGGCATATGCATGTATACCAAATGAAACTGTTTACAGTATCCAAAAACAGTGATAAAAGAAAAATGTGAAGTCTTCATAAACCTTTCCAGGTTTATTGTCTTCACAGTGTAATTCAGTGGTTTTATTGTTCTGCCCATTAGCATATGCAGTGAGACATCATGAGTTCCAGGGCATAACACATACACAAAAACATAGCATGCTAGTTTCTGATAACAACATAACTGAGAATGAAATGACTGATAGACCTAATAATAACACCTGCATTGACTGGGTGAGGTGTCTCAACAGCAAATTAGAGAGGTGTCTTTAAACACCAGGCTGTGACTGCCTATACCCGTCTTCACACGGCTGCTTCAAAAAAAGCTGATGTCAGTGCTGCTGTGCATAACTGTTGACAGCTGAGAACATTTTAGTAAAAAGGTACAGACATTTCAACTCAACCAAAAGACCAAGATGCCACAGAAGGCGCAGTAGCATCACTAAATTCATCATAGATGCAGTAAATAGAGAAAAATGCCAGGAAAGTGGTCATTCAGCTCATTTCTGGTAGGTACAGAACAGAAGCAAAGTAAATGTGTTCAGAGCTATGCTCTTTACACTGCAAGCTTGTAAAGAAGATGAAAAGTAAAGCATTGTCCCTGATTTCTCTGTCAGCTATGTGATCTGAAGTGGTCAATAAAGATGGAGGTGGTTTTCTTTTATTTCACAGCTGTTTAACTTTCTATTTATCACATTTTTAATTGAACCTAACAAAAACGTAAAACCTTCATTAAATCAGTCTGTTTGCTTTGTGTCCAGATGGTGGCGCAGTGAGACTTACTTATCATGGATGTATTCTCCTTCTCTGTGGATCTGGTTCTCTAAAGAAAAGTTAAAATGGAAGTTCTCCACTCGTTCTTTATGGAACACCTGCAAGAGTTCAAAACAACATTAATAACTATCCACAGCTTCAGGCTTTGCAACATTCGACAGAGTCCGACAGCAGACTTGCTTGTTAGCTTGTTAGCCTGTTGCCTGTGGATATTACTCCTGATCCCTGCTGCTGCAGACTTTGGAGACACTTGATGCTGTAGTTTAGTAAAGTTGCAGAACTTTTAGTAACTGTCCTTCTTAAGCCATTTTCTGCTCAAAGCCTTTTTTGCATGCAACTAACAGCTCTCTCAACAGGTATTTATCCTGCTTTGCACAGTGAAGCTCCTCCAGATCAAGGCGCATTATTCACATTCTTCCAGCTAAATTCTGTCAGGGAGGGAGAGTTTGTCATTAACCACTGCAGATCCTTCTTCCTTGTGTTATTGTGAAATTACCTTCTGTTTCCCATGTTCCTTTAATATTTAAAGCAATGCCTCCTTTCAATTTGTGAATAGCAAAGTATAATTTAGAAATTACCTTTTATAAGTAGCATCTTCATGGGCTTTCCCCATTGTAGTACCATCTTTTGTGACTACCTAAAGTTTTGAGTTTTGAGTTTTCAGGAGCTTCAGGTCAACTTTGACCTGCAGGAGGTGATTTCAGAGATTACAATACCCAGTAAGGCCATTTCCAGTTCAGCTCTAAACCTCCAGTCAAATTTACTGGGCAGGAAGCCTGAGTCACCGGCAAACCACCTGAAGATTTCAACCTCACCCTTCACATGGTGTCGTTTAACTATTTCATTCCATATCTTACAGAGAAACTATCTAATAATGTGTCTGCAACTAACATGTTGGTAATCATCCAGCCAATTAGGCCCAACTTGAACTGCCCTATAATAACAGTCCCTCAGCCATGGAAGGGCTAATCCTCCCTGATCCATTTGTCCTGCACCTTCACTTGTTGAATGTGCAACAGAGTAAACCTGTGGGGTAACACTGCTGTCAATCAAACAGTGACATGCCCCCCCAGCCAGCTGATACATAAAGGAGCATTTCTGATACTTACCTTTCTTCTTATTTTATTTACATATCTTACATTATTATTGATATATTTTATATTATTATTTACATCTAATACATTTAACATGTGACATTTTATTTATAACAACAAAAATTTTATTTATAACAACAAAAATTTTATTTATAACAACAAAAAGAGACTAAATGACTAAATGTGATTTTGGTTGGACTTTAAACCAAACTGTCAGTTCAAAGGAACATGTTTATCAGTAGAGATCAAAATCTCTATGCTAAATCTCTTGTGGTGACCAAATCAGGATAAAATTGTAAGTGCTGCCGTAAGTTGCATGAATTATTGTTCACCTTACCTTGACCCTGGACCTGTACTCCTCGTACTGAAGGTGTTTGATCATGTCAGGGAACCAAACAGACAGACCATAGTAACTGTGACAAAATGGAGATCAAGAGAAGACTGAATCGATAAAAGGTACATCAAACAACCAGAATGTAACTTCAACCCAAACAGAAAGACTGCAACCCCTTTATCACATGTTGGTCTAATTGTGAACTAACCTGAAAGCCATGCAGAACCAGATGATGGCCATGAAGAGTGTAGCAAACCGCAGCTCTACAGACAGTAGAGACGCTACGTTCTTCAGCACCTGGAACAAAAATGCATACACAGCAGTTAACCAAGGACTAAGCTGCTCTAGATTTAGTGCTACTGAATCTCTCTTCACAATATGATTCCAAAATAAGGGCATTATTAACAGCTATGCAAATTCTGCGTTTACATATTAATTAATACAGATAGGAGACACACTCTGGCCTGAAATCATGTTGTTAAACTTTTATCTCATGGTTTCAGGAAGAAGAAAATCCGTCTGAAGCATGACTATTTTGAGATGAGTTACTTTGTGTTTATCTGACGAAACTGTTCATCCATCCAAGAAGTCATGAAACTAACTCCTATACTCAAAGTGTAAATATGAAATTTACCAGTAGCAATGTTTCAGACATAAGATTGCAAATTACATATTAGTTTTTCAGTTATTGAATGCAACCTCCCCTGTCTACAAAAGAGCAATGGTTTTCAGACAGTTATGAGACAGGTGTCAGTGGTACACGTCACTGTGGTGCTGCTGTCTGTGATGCCACTTACACCTGCATCATACATTTACAGCAGATCTGGAAGAGTCCAGACCAGAACAAACTGTGTCTCACCATCTCTACTGCACAGGCTACAAGGACTTTAGTGTGACAGTAAAGCAATACTGGCACTGAGGAGCCCAATATCTGCTGATTTCAAGTTCTACACAGTGACTTTAATGTCATATAAAATGTGACATAAAATGAGTTTAAAAACTAAAAACTTAAGCGGGTGTCATGGTAGCTGGTTTCAGAATCCCTGCACACACTGGATTCACCAGGCAAACACAATGTGTATTAGTCCTGTGGTCTGCTAGTCACTGAGACTGTGGAGGGAAACATGCAAACATGACATGAGTACAAAAACAAACCCACATCCAACCTTCTGAGAGGCCTCGGTCCTTCCTAACTACAGTCTTACCCACTAAGCGTTAATACATACCAGTTTACACAGTGTTAGTGTGCGTACAGCCCATTGTTGTAGAGCTGTTCCTGTGGCACTCTGAATTTCAGTAAAGTCATCCTCTGCTGTCTTAGGAGTCTTGATGTGAGTCACCTGAGAAGATAAGAGAAATTTAAAATGTGAAAGAACATCTGATCTTTGTCAGAGTAACTTCTCCTGAACGTAACAAACGCTTTTGTGTGTATGAGCTTTTGTTTTTTTGGTTCACACTTTTTAAATTCAGCTCCTGCACCCTGTGCCTCAGTTTCACTCAAATCCCAAAGGAGGCTTTGATTGTTTCCTTTCCTCATCTCAAGCAAGGAAAAAAAAAAAGTCAGAACTTGCCAGCTCCTCATTTCTTCAAGTATCTAAAAATACAATATATTGATTTACAAATGAGATTTGCAGTCAGAGGTTGGTTGCCACCTTGTATGGAAAAATGTAGTGCAGCAGTGAAACATGCAGGAGGAAGAATTCAGATTGTGTTCAGCTGGTTGTGGCTGTGCATGTGTAATCTGTGCGTCTAAACTCATGTAGCTCTGAGTCTAAGAAGAAATGATGCAATGTTTGTAGTAAATTGTGTTGCTTGTATCTATTCACTGTGTATCAGAAAATATTTGTATAGTGTTACATCCATACTGGATAGTTACTCACAGTGAAGACTTTCTCTGGCTGTCCCTTGGCCCTCCAGTTGGTGTCATGGACCTGCTTCAGGATCATCCATGCCTCATCATGCTTGCCGTTCTGCTCAACACACACACACACATACAAACGTGTTCCTGGCTGAATTCACAAGTAATTCAATTTTCTTTCACATTATTTGGTCGCATGGTTCAGGTTTAATGAAGCCCACTGAATCATTTGATCTGTGAACTGTCCTTCACTGCACCCACAAAGCATTGGAGCAGACGTCCACTGTAAACATGTGTGCACACTCACCTCCAGCAGGAAGCGAGGGCTCTCAGGCATGAAGGTGAGTCCAACCAAAGACGTGATCGCAGGAAGAGCTGCAACCAGGACAAACACCCGCCAGCTGTGGAACTGGAACTCTGTGCCCATACTGAACCCCCAGCCTGTTCGCACACACACACACACACACACACACACACACACACACACACACACACACACACACACACACACACACACACACAATTTTAAACATAATTAACACAATATTCTTTCTCACTCTTCGGTAGGCAGTAGGCAGTAGGCAGACCGGAGTAACCAGCCACACCTGTGACTTGTTATTGTAAATAAATGAATGGTCTCTGTGGATATAGAATCTGTTCTGACCAAAATAGAGTCTGTGTTGATCAAAGAACTAGAAAGATTCACCAAGACCATTTTGCCTGTCATCCTATCATGGAGGCCAGGATTTTTTTTTTTTCCCCCACTGAGAGAGGTTCCCTGAGGAATGGACGAGAAGTTGGATCTTTATCGTTGTGCATGTCTCACACACAGGACAACAGATGGCGAGCCACACCCACAGAGTCTGTATGTACAAGGATTACAAAAGACATCTCAGCATCCAGACCCACCACAGCAGTGGTGAAAGACCGATTCTGTAGATCTAATTCTGTAGAACTGTAGATTTTTCCTCATGTTTTGATCTAAAATGAACTGACACAGAAACAAAAGGATTTCCTACTGGAGAGCAACATCGCATTAAATTACCAGTGTTACATTTTGAGTTGAACATAAGACCTATTCTTTTTTATACAGAAGCAAGTTTTCCAGGCAGTTTTCTAAATTATATACAGCTTCCTGTTGTATCTCTAGGGCTACTAATCTTTTGTGTCAGGAGGTTTGAATTGGATTCAGACAGCCTCTTCAGCATGGACAAAATAAATCATCAATTTACCCCCGAATTCTTAAATTCCAGAATTGTTGAAATGAAATGAAAATATCAGCAGTATTTCCATCATGTTTTTAATGATATGAAAGTAAAGTCAGATGCACCTGCGAGAAGTTTTCTTTGGCTACAGGAGTGTGTCAAATATTTACCTGATGCCGAGTACAGCAAACACTTATACTAAAACTTGGTGAAGGAAGACTAAGCAGTCTATTACAGCCTGGAGTGACTGTGCACTAATCTGAGAAATGCAGATTTTACAGGACAACACAATTAAACACACTATGGTAAAACTGGTAATTGGTGGCCATCAACCTCAGAGCAGCTTCAGGAAGGAGATGCAGCTGTCTCTCTCCCTCCCCTCATACTGCAAATAGTACAGAATCTTTTTATAAACTGATGATGCAGAAACATAAAAATGATGATGACAAATCCCAGGGTTTTTCCTCTGCTTCTTTTTTATGGGCTGCAGTACTTTATGGTATAGGTTAGGTTAGGAGTTATGTACAGTATTCTGTCCCAACTGTCCGTTAACTGTCATATTGAAGTTCTTACCATATCTGGGTATGATGCCCCAGGCAGTGAACGAAGCATAGATCCCACCAATCATCCAGAACATGCACAGCCAGGACAGATGCTCTCCTCTCTTGTCCCTCTGAAGAAACTCGGAGAAGTACGAGTACACGATCGGCACAGTGCCACCGATGCTGAGAGGGAGAGAGAATGAAACAGTATGAGAGAGAGAGTTGTAATTACAACTAATCGTTTAAAAATACATCCACAAAATCAACATGATCACTATAAATCATTTTTCTAATCATTAAAGGTGTACATTTTAAAAGAATTAAAAACTATGTTTTTTATTTTATAACAACCTCCAACTATAACCCCAACTAGAAATTAAAGTTATCAGTAATTAAATAAATATACTCTACAGAGGTGAACTGTCCCCCGTGCCCCCGCGCCCCCCTTCCCTTTCCCCTCCTCACACAGCTTCTGAGCACGGCACCTTCTCAGGGGGCGCCAATTTGACAATTCCCCACAAAGTAATATGATAGATAATAGAAAACCGTTTAGCAGCTCAGATTATTAATTTTTTTTCACATGGTTGTGCCGCCCCCCATGTGATGCTGCCCCGGGCGGCTGCCCAGTTCGCCTCTGCCAAAAACTGCCACTGCATGCAAGAAGCACACTCTGAAAAACATGAATATGGCTACATGTTGGTGCAGATGTGTTATTGCAGCGGAGATATTATGATAAATTATACCTACCTCTGAGGCAAGAAGTGCTAACTGTTAGTGTCTGAGCATCACTTTGACTGTGCTGTGCTCAGTATGTGACCTCATTTCTAAGTCAGTGTGGCTCCCTGTGGACTATAGTTATTCTGAGGAGGAACACTGTGTCATTACAAAAAAAAAAAACACAGACCAAACTCTGCATGTTGATTGTGTGGAGCTTGATTTGTGGCATGAGCTCCAGATTAAAATGCTGCATTAAAGGCTGCAAGCTTTCTGTGATACTTTCAAAGATGCTGCAATAGGAAATGTTACACAGTGGTGGCTGAAAATTGACATCAAAAGTGAACTCTACTTCCCAGAAATCCTTTAAGGTAAAAGTATACTGCACACAGCACTATTCTGCGACTTCATACCAGGCAGTTTTTGAAAAATCAGGGCACCAACATGTCCTTTCTATTTTTTCCTGGAAAGGAGGCGTTTTAAAAACCAGAGGAGGCGTTTACATACTGCAACTGTAAAACACAATAATCACGTTTTTACGCTGACTTTCAAATGTTTTACTGCTTTAGGTAAAAAAAAATAACAATAAAATAAACAAACCCAAAAATAGGTTACAAAGCTGTTGTTTTTCTACAACTTCTGAGGTGGTCTGGGCCTCATTTGACCACATTCTTTTAGGAGTGTGAACACAACTATAT
>JBBMJY010000021.1:2593045-2604462 GCA_037833715.1 Toxotes lorentzi
GTATAGGGAGGCAACCAAAGATCCTTTCACTCCTCTGATGCTGAGCTACGTTTTCACAGTCTGTCAGATGAGACTGACTCTGAATGGATGTTTCCAATGTGGCTTCATCTGCTCAGCACAAATAAGTAAATGAAACCATTCAAAACACAAACTACTTGTGTTCATTGTTAAAAACAACAACACGTTTGGTCTTTGCAAACAGAAGTGATGTATGTGTTTATTTGCATACAGAGCGGGGAAGTGAGCTCACTGGAGACACATGAGGAGACACATGAGGAGACACATCTCAATGCCAGGTGTGAACTGATGAACTGAGAACTGTCCACTTGTGAGCGGATCCCCTGAGACGCATGTTAATGACAGGTCTGTCAGTGTGTAGAGTCTGTATTTAAATAAGCAGGAGCCGTATTTTTGAAATTCATATAAAACACACTGCAGGGTCAAATCGTAATTCTTGATGTTTGGTTGTTTGTAACAGGTTTCTCCAAATGTTTTAGAAGTAGTTTACCTCTAATTTGTTTTACAATGTCCTTTTGTTTATGTGTTTACTCTGCTGTGCTACAGGTAGTTGGTGATACTAACAAGGACGTGGCATTCTATTCACTAATTAAACATAAAATAAATGTTTACATGAAATTTGATTTTCATTTTTATTTAATTTGTTAAAATGTGATTTAAAAAATACTAACTAATTAGTCAAAGTAGATTTAACATAAAAAAAGTAGCAGAGAAAGTAAAATATTGGTGTACTGTCAGTTCAGACGTGATATTGTGTATTAAAAACATATACTATTTTGGTAAACTGAAGTATAAAAATGTATAAAAATTATATTTAAGCATAGCATAGTACAACCTAAGTGGTTTCACTATCACATTAAAGTAAAAGCTAAGTATATAGATCTTGAGTTCAGATTTTCTTTTTCGGACAGCTAAATGAAGAGTGTGTGTTTGAGGTTGTTACCCGATGCCAGACAGAAGCCTGAAGAAGAGGAAGAAGCCGTAGCCTTGGGCGAATGACGACAGGAAGGCAAAGACACAGTTTATAGCTAATGCCACAATCAGACAGCGCCGACGGCCAACTTTGTCTGCCAGACCACCCCACAAGAAAGCTCCCACCATCATGCTCACAAAGACGATCAGGCCTGCACAGAGAAGGAGACACATCAATTAATACAGCCATTAGATATTTATGAGAATTATAAAACATTTCTTTTCAGTTCAGCTCCAGGCTGCATGTCGGCTGCAGGCTAATCGCTGCCCAACATGTCTACTCATTAACATTTGCCATCTGAAATTGTCTCAGAACTTTGGATGCGTCACACCTGCTTTCTCCTTTCTGTTTCCTTTCTTCTGTTTAATATGTCCAATAATATACAAATCTCATGAAAACGGGGTAAACTGAACTGGCCTGTTCTACATAACCTCAGATGTAAAACGGTAGGTGACTGATTTGGGTGGATAGTTGAGGAGAAACATGACATTTTCAGAGCAGCTGATATGTTTGCTGAGCTAAAACATTAGAAGCAAAGACCAGTGACAGCCCAGTAGGAGAAGGATTCCTCCAGTCAGGCGTTGGAAAAGTTAATGTTGAAATCTGAGTAAAGGAGACAACTTTAAATCATCTGTTACATTTTCTTCTTCTTCTTTAGACCTTAATGAGAGAAATGAAAATTATTTAAATTACAGTAAAATGAAAATTACAAATGTGCTATCAGGCCTGAATGGAAAAAGTCTGAAAATCTGCCCTGGGTTTTGTGCAAAGGTAGAAAATAAATTCTGAACAATATGGCCTTATTCCACATTATTTTCCTAAATTAGCCTGATAAACTGATAAGAATGAAATGTGGTTGATTGGGAATGAAATGCCACATTAGTTCATTTTTCCCAAAAATGATTTGGTAAATCAGAGCCATCTTGAAGTTTTGGCACTTTTTACCACTGTGCTGTCCTTTTACGAAGCTCAGTCTGAAAAGGTCAAACAGGACAAAGCTGTAAAGGGATCCCCCACTCACAGTGCATGATGGAACTGTGTGAACCAAACACTCGTCATTTCCTTTTTCATCCCTCATTTTTCTCCATCGCCATCCATAGTCTTGTGGCAGAAAATATGTCCGCGCACTCAGCCCCCTTTTGGCCTTAAAATTTCAAGATCGTCATGAGCAGCGTGCTTCTGCCTTCACCAAGTATAACCCTGAATGGTGCCAGAACCTGGCACACAGGCAACATTACACCCCAGTATGCAGATGGCCATGCTACAGGGGAGAGCTGACTGCATGACTAATCATATTAGGTCTCAAATTACAAAACTCCATCGGAGTTAGGGGGTTAGGGTTATGAGAAAATTCAGTGCCCTGGGCTCAGCCACAGTAAGAATAATGTCTGTTTTCTATAACTGTGTCCCTGCAATCAGGGCCAGCACTGAGATGCTATACGACACTCTCCAAGGTCAGGACAGAGTATCAATAACTGTGACTGTGTCTGCTGACTCAGAACATAAACACAGATATATAGTCTTGTCAGAAACACTGCTCTGGACCAAACTGAGGTAAGGTGTGAGAATGGAGGAGGCGTGAGAGTGGGTAAACAAAAGAGGAGAGGAAGATAGTGTAGGAGGGAGAGAGAGATGAAGAGAGAGATTAGATAGAGGGAAAAATAGTAGGAGCTCAGGTGAAGCTCAGATGAAGATGTTGCATATGTTTTTATTCTCAGCACTACGATCCCTCATTTGCAAATTAGCGTACAGTTAGCCACAAATTCAAAAGCAGAGTCTCCATCTGTCTGATTACAGCCATTAAATGAGATGGACAGACAGATGGAAAAGGAGGAGGAAGACATAGAAAGCATGTGAGATAAGAGGGTGAGGATGGACAGATGGTCACAAAAAAACAGAGGGAGAAAGAGAGAAAGTTGGAGAGAAAGTATCCCTGATTTGTTTCTCTGCTATACCCACCACCCTGTCTGCCACTGAGTCAGGTGTCTGCAAAGTACCAGATGCTAATTCAGTGCAGTGTAGCAGCTAATGATCTCTCCTGGTTTCCAGTAGAGGCCTATAAAGGTCCCCTCTTTAAATTACACTACAGTACCATTCACATGATTTTCAATGGCAGTAAGTACACACATACACACACACACACACACACACACACACACACACACACACACACACACACACACACACACACACACACTGTATAACAAGGTGTTGATAACTGGGAATGTCAGTGACAGACACAAGCCCTCTCAGCTGAACTGAGCTGTGACACACAGCCGACTCAAGCTTTGTGATCAGTCATTCTGTTGCTCATATAAATGTCTGCAGTGAAAGCACCTCTTCAAATCTTTCATCGACATCTACAGCAGAACAGTGTAACAGCAGTGCTGCAGCTCTCAGCTCCCTGCTCCTGCCATTTTTTATTCTCTCCTCTCGTATTCTTGTTTTTCAGCTGTGCTGTCCAACCACTCCTCTCTTCCTCATTCTTCTCCTCTCCTGCTCAACTGAAAGATGATACTGCATGTTTTGAAAGTAAAAAGCACACACCATTCAACTTAAACATGTAAAACAAATGGTCACACCAACTCACACACTGCATACATTTACAGTAAACAGTGTATATAGACCAACACACTCCCCATCCAACAAGCTGATTCATTCCCGTCTCCTCACTGCCCATTAGCTAATTACACTGCAGGAGTAATGTGAAGATTTACAGAGAGCTTCAAGAAGCTTCAGGAAATCACAGACTCTCCCATGGCTGCTTGTGTGTGTGTGTGTGTGTGTGTGTGTGTGTGTGTGTGTGTGTGTGTGTTTATCCCATCGATCTCATTGTAAATGTTATCAAAACACACAGTTTATACATTATTAGCCATTTCACACTGTATTCTTGTTTTATTGTATAAAACATAACAAACAGCCAAGACAACGCTGGAGAGGTTTCAGGACAAGTCTGTGACTGTGCTTTAGAGGCCCAGACATAAACCTCAGAGAACATCTGTGGAGAGAGCTGAAGATGACAGTTCACAGCTGCTTCCATTCCAATCTCACAGAGTTTGAGAGGATCTGCCAGACATACCCAGACTCACCCAAGAAGACTGAAAGCTGTAATTGCTGCCAAAGGGACTTGGATAAACTACTGAAATAAGTTTTAGATTTTTAATAAATTTGCAAAAAAAAAATCTAAGAAGATCATTTCACTTTGTCATTAGGGATTTGTGAATGTAAGCTGATGGGCAAAAATGTTTTCTGGACAACAGGAGCCTAAAATATTCTATGTACAGACAACCTTTCCTTTTCCTTTGTATGCTGTTTATATTCTACACTTGGATCCTACTGGGATTAACAGCGAACCCTATCACAGTTCACAAAAACTCAGAACCCAAAAGATAACAGAGTCTTTTCTGGAAAGCTGGGGGCAAGGGTAGAAAATAAGCAGACAAAAAAAAAAAAAACTCAGACAGACAGACAGACAAGAGAAAAGACAAACAGGGCTAATTAGGGACTTGGAGACAGGTGTTGATGATGTGGGGGAAGAAGGAAACATGGTAGGAGTGAGAGAATGGGTTTTAAATGACATGAGCATCAGCGCAAAGAGAAAACATGGACTGGCAGAAAAATGCAACAAGAAGGAATGTGTAAAACATCACACACACTACCCAACGTCTGCATATTAAAAGCCTAAAAGGGATGGAGGGGATTATCCCCTTCAAGCTGCTGGAAGGTTTTTCATGAGAAACATATGCACTTCTGTTGAAAAGTGAAACCACGTGGTGGGAAGTACATGACTCTACTGTTCTACTGATGGAAATAAAGCTGTGGAAATTTGCATTATGCTGAATTTAAAAAGCAGTGACCTACAACATTATATTCATGTTTTTTTTTGTTTTGTTTTTTTGCCAATCATGTCTTAAAGGGAAATGTAACCGCTGCCTGGATTATGTTCCCTCAGAGACCATCGAAGTGATGGAAGTGCCTCATTTATGTATCACATGATGGTCTTAGAGGGTGAATGATGGGTTGTCTCTAACTTCACGTCACTATTGACTTCTAACCAAGACACCAGTCTGCCATCATCACTGACTTTATCAACAGTTTTCACAGAAAAAAACAATGAAATCGCACTGTAAGCAACTATAAATCATTAAAGCTCTTACCCAGCATTCCCTTCTCTGCATTGGACAAACACAGATCCTTTTCTGCAGATGGAAGAACAAAAGCAACCACATAACATTCGACTCCATCAGCCATTAAAGCCAGGCCCAGCACCATGAAGAGCATCCACTGGAACTTCCCGTGGCCACAGTCTTCCATGATGTCCTGGTATTGTTCAGATAACTCTTCTAGTTCAGAGACCGTATCTCTGGCTCCTTGAGCTTTAGCCCTGGGACACATAAAGAGAAGGAGAATAAGAAGTCATGAAAACGGTAAGAACATGTGTCAGTAATCTCTGATTCTTTTTACACAGCTCTAACTGAAAGACGTCTGTATCTGGTCTGTCAGGTCAACAGATTTCTCAGGTGCATCTGAGAAATCTTCTGTTTTAATTACTCCAACTGTCAAGATATTTCAACTGTTTTGTCTAAAAAAACCTTTAACTAACCAAAACTAACCAAAAACTAACTGACATTAATAGAAACCATGGCAACTAACCATCAAACCTAAATGTCAAACCTAAAACCTAAATGTCCTTGTGATGACCTATAGACACCCTATTAAACACAGTCTTGGGGAAACACATGTTGCCATCTGGCATCAGTGTATTCCATGTTCATGTTTTTGTAACGTGATAGTAATAAACCTGTTCCCTGTCAGCAGGGGTTAATTAATAAGTAAATACATCTGATTGACAGTTTCATACATAATACTGTGGGCCGGTAGACCATCATAAAATTCATTAAGGTTAATACAAGCCCAGACAGAAACTAAACCAAATAGTTAGCACACCTTGTCCATCACCGTTTCAACGAAAAGTGACTCGCAGGCTCCCATTTCTCTATGAAAAAGCAAATCTGAACACGAATATACTGTTTGTCATAGCTGCTACAGCAACTACACAGACAAGAGCACTGCAGTAACGCGTGAGAACTGCAGTGCTTGGACACAGGTGTGAGACATTTGACTTGGGTCCTTGAAAAGCTTGGTGTCTCAGAAAGTTTAGGACCAAAGTTAGGGGACACAGGAAGTGACACCACACTCTGCAGCCATGCTGTTACACATTTCTCCATGGTTTCTGGTACATTTACACAAAAAAACAAACACGCCGCGTCTCACCGTGCAGCTCTCTGTGCAGCCTTCACCTCGTCAGGATGTGGTATCCCTTGATATTCTCCTTCGTACATCTGATCCTCTTCATCGTGTCCTTCGGTCACATCGCTTGCTGCGTCCTCTTCCTGGGGCGGGTAGTCTCCTTGGTAACCATATCCATCACCACCACCTTCTCCGTAAGTCCCGTAGCTGTCATTCCCTTGTTGTTGGTACATGTTTTGGTAGGGGTCAGCCATCTTGGCTTACTAAGCCTGCTGGGCTAAGAGCTGATTTTAAAATAAGTACTGTGTTTGGCTTGTTAGACACACGTGATTGAGATAAACATGCAGATTGATTTTTTTTTTTTTTAGGTAAGCATGATGAGTTAATCAGTCTAAAACTTTCCTCTCACTGACTTAACAGTGAATAATGGTGTTAACTACCATGGAAAATTCAACCACACAGATGTGCAGCGCAAGTTATTCAGTCAGAAAATACAAGAAGTAAGAGAAGATTCGTGTGTGTGTCTTAGTTTCTGGTTTCAGCTGCTGTGATGGTGCTGGTGGTGACTCCAGAGTCCACTCAGATTTTATCTTCAGTTTTCTCTCCTGGAAACAGAACAAATAAAACTCAATTAACGTGTTGTCAAAAACACAGAGAGAGAGAGAGAGAGAGACACCTGTGACTCCAGAGGGAGAGCTACCGTCATGAAACGCCTCCTGGGTCAGAAGTCTTATATGATTCAGCTGCTTTCAGTACTTGTGACAGCTCATGTGAAGCTGACAGGAGTCTGCTCTGCAGTGTTTGACTTCCATGGAGGACGTTTAAGGACAAGACCCATGTTGAGTTTTATTCCCGGATTTGTGTTTAATATCTACACCTATAAAATTAAAGAAATCAATGACTTTTTCATTATTGGCAATAATAAAAATAATCCTGCAGCATTGTAATTCAGAAATGTAATGCTGCCTCTCAAGGCCTGCCCATCGTTTCATTGCTTGTATTTCACCATTATTCAACAATGTGATGTGGGTGCCGTGGTCTATGTGCGTTGCTGGTGTACAGTGGGGTGGCAACATTTCATTCCTAGTTTGTCCCCATACAGAGAATATGTGTCTTGTGGGGAAGAGCTGAGACTTGGCTCTTTCTTGGCACAGTGCAGAAGAGGCACAGTAGAGAGTGTGACAATACCAGTCCATGGTGCACTGCGGTCGTGGTGCCAAGAATGAGTGCATCTGTTTACCAGCTCAGAGTGTACAGCTCCATAATATTTGGGTCACTTTATCTGGTGAATGTACACCCATATCAACTGAAATTACACAAACCCTTTCATTTTTGTGATTCTATATTTTATAACCAGCTGATGTGATAGGAAATATAGCTGTTTTCTGGTTGAGACATCAACGCCAATGAGACGAGTGATTCCTACCAGCTCTGTAATCCACAACAGTTAGTAACCTGCATTGACAACCTTTGGGGACTCTCCTCACATCCATCCGAACAACAGATAGATAGATAGATATACTTTATTGATCCCAAGCTGGGAAATTACAGTAAAGAAACAGGTATCTGTTTCTTCTGCAGCCTCTAATTGGAGTGATGTTGCACACTGCCAAGCCACAATTACATACAGCAGAGCCTCTGGTAACTTTTGTTCAGGAAGATCCAGAGTGCTGCAAAATAACCACAGAAACTCTGCGTTTCTGTTATGTGCACATCAAACGTGTCATTGTAATTAATTATTCTTATTATTTCTACTGTAAATGAGCAGGTGTGTAGGAGATAAGCACATGACAAACACTTAACAGAAAGTGGAAAACTCTTCCCAAATTGCAATTTCATAATTTTGTCATGTAAAACGTTCAAATCTAGTTGAATTAAACTTTAATCTGTGTCACACTGCCGGGTTCACAATAATAGAACCCAGAGAAGCACACGATTGTGAAGAGTTCCACCTTAGATTCGTAAGCTCCACGGCCAACAAATCCCTCAGCAAATATTTCATTCTCGTTCTCAGTTTAGTTAGACTCTGTTACCACGCTCTCTCTCTCACACTACAGGCAACGACAAAGAAAAAAAACAAAAGCCAGATGACAAATGCAAACACAAGATAACTCAGTGACGCTGTTGTTAACAACAAACATGGTAGACCGCCTTAACTGTTCAGAAGTCAACGAAACGTCTGCAAAATGCAATATTTGGGGGGAACAAGTGCTTTGCTTAAATATCTACTGTCCAACATCCTGAAGTAAGTTACAGGAACCTCAGAGACTCTCCTCTCCACAGACTGTGAAAGTCATCTACATTATTAGTCTGCCCATTACGTTTGTAATGAAGAAACACATCACCCGGTGTAACAATGTGACTCTCTGATGTGCTGGATTGGAGCACATCCTGGTTGACATCATTTGGAGCGTTCTGCAGCGTAACCTCTCAGCAGTTCAGTGTCTGACCTCTCGTCACCACAGCTTCCTGCACCATCCTCTGTTTGGCAAAAGTGTAGCAGAACTTTTTTTAATGTTTGTGTTTTCTGCATTGTATGTGATTTGTCCTTAGGGGCCATTGTGTTATGTTGTATGTATTTCTAGGTTCATCTCAGCTGAAAGCGTTTGTAGCTCAGATTACATAATCTCTGATGCAAAAAAAAGGAGCATACTCTTGTGTGCATGCTCATGTTTAATTGCTAACAATGTGTGAAACCAGTCAACTGTCAAATCCCAATATGACCAAGCATCTGTTTCAGAAATGCCTCCTCTCTTCTACCACTAATTATCAGTTTCTATCTCAAACACGTATGATGTTGTGTTAGTTGTCAGGCAATGTCAAACCAAACTGCTCAGTTAAAACTCTGTGCATTTATGTTGCTTTATTTGGTCAAGTTAAAATCCTTTCAGATAGTAAGCAGTTACAACCACGACTGCTGCCCAGCAACACTGGTGTTCTGTATTTTTACTTCCAGTCTGACCAGTTTGTGCACCAGAGCCTGCTGCTATCACTATCCAACTAGTCATCCAACTAAACAGATGATTATAACACGTACTGTACAAGATTAGTACTGTAAAAACATTTATTGTTACAGATCGGATAATCAGACCTTGAGGTTGCAAAGGACTACAGTGCTGACCCTTCCACCACCCAGGTGGGTTTGCATACATACGCAGCACATTAAATGTGCAGGTTTTCATTCAGAGGGTGAAGAAAAGGCTGAAGTTAAACCTGATGAAACCTGCAGACGCTCTAGTGACCCTGCTATCAGATTAATTATGTGCTTTGTTAGGAGAGAGACCGTCAGCACAGGATGATGCAGCTGAGTCAGTCATGTGACAGAGATGGAGTGGTGGGTGTCTAACTCAGTGTTTTCAGACTTTAATTTCCTGTTTCCAGTTATTAGTAATAAAACAACCTATGGCTGGACTGCTGCTCATCACCGTTCATCTGTCAATCAAATATTGAAAGTTATTGGTTATTCATAAGACAGATATAGGGACCAGAAGAATACATTACTCAGATTGAATGGTCTCACATAGATAAACCACACATGACAAAAAGTTGTCCTCTCTTTAGCCCTGTTTTTAGAGACTGTCTCATCTATTCTCAAAGACAGTCTCATTAACACATCAGTTGGTCGAGGGAGCATTAATAAACAGTTAATTGGTATATTTGTCCTTAGCTGAGTAGAGTGGCAGTTATGAGGGTTTTAAAGTATAATGAGGTTGTTAATGTGTGAACACTTATAGGCCTAATGAATGAAAAGAGATATGGAAAATCACGTTGATAAAAATCAAGTGAGACACTTAGGAAGATGAAGAGCAGACAGCTGTATGGTGGAGTGAGAGAGAATCTGTCAAATAGAGTCAGAAGACATTAACTGATCTGGAGGATTTCCCTCAAAAGAACATATCAAGATGTGAAAGTGACCTGCTGTAGTATTAGAGCAGAGTTATCCAGGGTACAACAGAGAGGATAAGGACAGGATATAGTAAGGCTTAACAAACAGTTGAACAAGCGGAGAGATAAATCCAGTGGCCATCACCCCAACCACTAACGGTGCACTGCTGTTAGTCTAATGGAGTACTGGTCTGCCTCCATCAAGAACCTCAGAGGTAAAAGAAACCACACAACCACACAAGGCAGACAGGTTACTTCTTAATGTATCACAGCAATCCGTTTAAGTTGAAATGATAGCTGATAAATAAAGAGGAAAATCCTTCAGCGTAGTGTCTTATCTTTCAGATGGTACATATCTGAATTAAGCAAGTACTGATACAATAGTAAGGCAAGCTATCAAACAACAGAGTCTGTGATCTAATACTGCTTGTAGTCTGGAATCAAAGCATCTGCTGTGCTCTCACATCATACGTCTCATTGGATAAATGAATTATCAGGCATATTTCAAGCCATATGTGGAAACTATACTGCAGGTGACATCGCTGTTTCTGAAATCCTAATTCCCAGTTTACCAGCTGTATAAATGACGGATGACGTTACCTTCCGTCCTCCTGTGGCTGTGTCCCACTTTGTTCAGCTACCAGTAAATACATCACATTAACTGGGCCCACGACAACAGTCCTGCAGTGATGCTTGTGATGACGCAAGAAAATAAGATGAAAGCCAGGTACAAACATTTGTACTGACTGAATCTTGACTAAATCTCACATACACGGTCCTGCTGATTGAAATACTTAATATGACATGAAATGTGCATTAATCTGCCCCTAAACAGTCCACCTGTTTCCACCTGTTATAGTACAGTAATGTTTGCTAAAAACTACATTGTTCAGCTGTTTAACAAAATTACTGAGCCTTTTAAAAAATGAAACACTTACAGTGCGCTTTATTAGTGCAGCTATCTAATGCAGCTATCCAATCAGCCAATCACGTGGCAGCAGTGCAGTGCATAAAATCCTGTAGAGTACAGTCTCAAGAGTTTAACTCAGAATGGAGCCAAAATCAAAAACCATCCAGTGAAGCAGCAGCTCTGAGAACAGAAACACCTTCTTAATGAGAGAGGTCAGAGGTCAGAGGTCAGACTGGTTGGAGCTGAAAGGCAGAAAGGCTATGCTAACTCAGATAACCACTCTGTAAAACTGTGGGGAACAGAAAAGCTTCTCAGAATGAACAACACGTCCAACCTTGAGGTGGATGGACTACAACAGCAGAGACCACGTCAGGTTCCAGT
>JBBMJY010000021.1:2604562-2620325 GCA_037833715.1 Toxotes lorentzi
GAGAGAGCGACAGAGAGAGAGAGAGAGAGAGAGAGAGAGAGAGAGAGAGAGAGAGAGAGAGAGCACAGGTTTACCCACAAATGTGGGACTGAAAACTGTCCCACAAACTGCAACCTAAAATTAATTCCAAAATATGACAAAGAGCTTCAATTACAGCTTCAGTGTGACTGTATTTTGGATTGAAGTATTTATGAACGCCTCTCAGTTTTCCTTTGTGTTTTTCATGGGCTGATCTGCTGGTCCAATAAACTATTGGTCATATCCTGCCAGGAACTATGAGAGGAGACCACAGAACTCCATTGGTGCAGTTAGCGTTTGTGCAGCAGTACGTTCTTAGCAAAGTGAAATTATTTCTTAATAAATTATTTCTGTCAGTTTTGATCACTTATTTATCAAACCTCACTGCTGACGATGGACAATCTCCTTCAAAGTAAGTTTAGTCAGCCCCACCAAAGCCGTGATCCTTTATTTATGTATCATTTTTTTACTGTTGTACTGTTATTTTATTAGAAGCATGTTTTTATACATATTTTCATTCTTCCGAGGTGGTAGAAGGATTGGCTAAATTTAGTCTCAGAACTGAACAAGGCCTCTGCTCAGGTAGGATTAGCAGGACTGAGACGGAACGTTCATTATTGACATAAAACAGCTTCTGACAAAATAATTACATTTATTAACTGCTGTGGGGCTTTCAGTCACATTACACAATTTTCATAGGTCAAGAACTTTGTAAACTCAATTTTTAGGCCAACATAGATGATAGGTCCTTAACATGCTCAAAAAATGGACATTTTAAGATCTACATATCCATGACAACTGTGAAAAACTGCTGATGAAGATAATATGAGATTATTTTGCCAACTAGCAGGACGGGTCAGGAGATTGGAGGCAAAACATAGAGTGATTCATAAATAGTAGCTGCCTGTGTTTGTATTCCCTGCACCTACAATTCCACTTTCTTTCTAGCATGAAATTGTTTTCCCAATTTGATGGTCGCTGGCTATTAAGTTCAGAGTCCACTATTTTATCACTGAATGAAGTGCTACTTTTATTTACTGCACTGGAGTTGTACACAGGGACGTAGATGGGGTGGATACTGAGGTGGGTACTGGGTGCATAAAGCTCAGGAATTTGACACCAGATTGTGTCATTTCCGTTCATAATCCCATAAAAAGTTGAGGTAAGATGGTGGTTTTGGTTAAATAATAATTAATGTTAATAAACATGTTGCATCTCAAGGATGTTTTCTGTATTAAACCAGACTATGATCTTTCCATAACCACAAAGTGCTGCCAAGTTTCAAGCACAACTATAAAAAAGTTTAATAATGCTTTGATCACTACAAGAAGCTATTGTATCGCAAGGTGGGATATTTTGGCTGAAAACAATAATAATAATAATTCAGCCAGCATAACGTTTTCCTGTAAAACTGATATTTATGGTAAAGTACAGCCAGGAATTGGCAGAGTGGCCATCAGGAGAAAGTTGAGCTGGATGCTCAGTGAGAAAAAAATAAAACGTCAGAGCAGGCAGACAGAGACAGAGAGTGAGAGATGGGCAGGAGAGAGACAGAGCGCTGTGTCATGGTGATCAGCCCAGTCGAGCAGGCTGTAGGGCCCGCTGTGGTTCTCTGTGGTCATCAGCTCCCTCACGTCTGTCTCTCTTCCCAGCTAACAACCTTTGGTTCAGTCCCACAGCTTCGCCCACCTGCTTACTGTTTACACGTTTTTATCTTTATCGTTGTTTCAGCTCTGGGGCAGCCAGCAGTGCTGAGAAAAGCAAAGGTGTGAGGAAAAGACTCAACAACAAAGGAGCAAAGCAGTTCAGGACCACAGCTCCCAGTGAGTCCAGTACAAATACCGGTCACGTTTTTCAGCATAAGTATTTGGCAGAAGTGTGTACATTTAATTAATTAATTTGTTTTTTCAAAATACTCATAAACATGAATATACACAAAATACAGCTTTGTTACAACACACGACTGTAATAAACATTCTGCTGCCTGTGAACTCAGAGGCAGCCGTCAAATTACGACAAAGGACGCCCATCTCTTAACAACACACTCTCACAGCGTAGTCACAAAATGGAATCTACTGATCTATTGTGTATTTGTCATACTGTGCACTACTTTACAGTTATTTAATGTTGTTCATTACTGGTAGAGGAATCACAAGGAGGCGGTAGAGGTGGATGGTGGGCGTACAGAGCACCACACCAGGGTTTCACACCAGGGTTTCACACACTTCAGTGAGACTGGGTTTCTCCAAATGGGAATGGAGATGCTTATCATACTTTGAGAAGCTCCGCCTCTTCTTTGGCAGCCCTTATTGATTGATATTGATTTTGGAAAGAAACTGATGTGATAAATTGTGTGAGCAGAAAGACATAAACAGCCACGCTCTGACCCACGAGGAAGAGGCAGCCGAAGAGAAAGCTACAGAGTCAGCCCAGTCATTTAGACGAGATTAATAATTCATCACGTTCCTATCTACAGCAGGAAGAGGCCTCATACACACACACACACATGCACATACACACTTAGGTACAGTGCAGTCTCCTGTTTCAAATCGGAGCAGAAGTAAAGCTGCACTCTGGTACAGCAGCGTGATTAAATATGAGCTATCAGCTGGTTTAAAGGACCATGTCAGTGTTTTTTTTTCCACAAATCTTCTATTTCAAGTCACATTTGCAAGGACTTTAAAGTTCCTGTACAATTCACAACACTGAACATGTTTGCTTTCATTTTTGTTAAACTTATACTATTCTTGTAGCAGTAAAGTGGTGTAGGAGTACTTTTTAAGGTCTCTGCTGCAAACTGGGTCAGGGTTAAGATTATACCACATAGAAATAAAGCAAAAATAGTGGACGCCAGGGACGACGGTAGAAGCGTGGTGACACTGTTATTAGTGCTGCAAACCCTTACATCGAAGTTTGTGCAGATGGAACAGTCCACAAAGTGTGTGATTTTGTCCTCCGTTTGTCTTTTGTTTGTGGCGAACATTCATTTCTTTTCCATCATGAGCTAATTATTTTCTAACCTTAACCTGATCTATCTTACAGTAAATAATTCATTAAAAGAAAGACATTAGCATCCTTAGATACCCACATCGGTTGTTTTGGAAGATGACATGCTTTGGAGGTGACAAAGTGTGGAGCACTTCTTTGCCAATGCTGTTGATGTTTTATCATTGTACAACATTTTGACTCTTTGAAGGAAAACAGCTGCAGTTTGAGCAGTGAAATAAATCCTTTACTTTTACTGTTTCAGAACGAGGAGTTTAAAGCTTTCTTAAAGTCCCGGGGGCATGTTTATAACACTGACATATGTACACTTTGAGTGACTTTACACTCATTATTGTACAAGCTGCTTTGCCGACGCTTTGTTCACGGTAACAGCAAAAACAACAAAAGTCCTCATCCCAGTGTAGAAATGCTCATGCTTTTAAATGCTGTATACACATCACAAGAAAAAGAATGTAATATGAGGTGTGTGTGTGTGTGTGTGTGTGTGTGTGTGTGTGTGTGTGTGTGTGTGTGTGTGTGTGTGTGTGTGTGTGTGCATTGATTACATAATGCCGCTGGCAAGCAATCCCTGCTGAATAGGAGCTTTCATGCTTCCTGCTTGGTATTATTAGATCCACGCTTTGCACCTTGTTAAGGACTCTAAACTCACTGTCCTCGCAATGTTTGTTAAAGTGTTTTTTCTCTGCATTAGGTACATTACACTCTGTGTACATACAGCTGTTGATCTCCCACTGAAGCAAAAGTTCTGACGTCTGATCTGCTCATAGTCTAAACATTAGATGATCCATTCTGCCCACTCTGGAACTTAAAAACAAGACTTACAAATACATTACAAATGGTAATGCTGTATTTTTAAATCATATCCTGAGGTAATTTTTGTGCCAAGACCAAATAAAATATTTTATTTATATTTATATTTAAATTTTATAAAAATCTCCCCAGTACATATGGAGCATGCTATATCTTTCCCAAGTCAAATACAACAAAAGCTACTCAAACTATTGAAAATCACTTCTCTTACCAGTCAAATTGAAGTTTGCATCCAGTCGATGGCGTCCTGACCACACGACAACATCTTAAAATTCATTCAAAGCCTTAAGATGGAACATTGTATATGTAAAGAGCATCAACACACAGAGAAAGGACTAAGGGATTAGAGCAGGAGAGGATAGTGCTGCCTCTCTCTCCCTCCCTCTTTCTCTGCGGCACTCCTCCCTGCTGCCACCCACCCACCACAAGCACAATGGTTCAGTCCACCTCTGTACTGCAGTATGTGCAAGAACATGCCATTTGGCTAAGAGGTGGGGAGAGAGGGGGTTGTAGTGGAAATGGAAGGGGGTGGGGGGGGCTGAAAGAGGCATATGGGTCGCTGGTGGGAGGGAGGTGGATAGATGGAAGGAGACAGGATGGGAGGGACGGATAGATGAGGATGGGGCGTAGGGGAGTGACAGATGTGTTAACTTCGTGTGAGAGGGGAGATGCTCGATTAGATACTTCTACTCTGATGGAAAGGTTCTTTCTTTCTGAATTTTATTGGAAATGTGAGTTTAATGTGAGTTTTATTTAAGCAAAGAATGACTAGAATTTTAATGCATATTTAGGTCTTGTTGAGAATACCACTACTACTTTTACTGCTGAGACATGTCACCACCCCGCGACTGCATTCTAGCAAATAGCCGAACAGCTTTACAAAATAACGTAAAGCAGAGTTGGAAGAAAATGTTAAAGTCAGTCTGACAAACACTGATCTCTACCTGCATACTGATGCTTATTAGATCAGTTCCTCCCACACAGAGCTGGAATCAACTGGTCAGGTTACTGATACAACAGTCATGTTGACGGGTCAGAATGTGTTGGTAATACAGAAGTCCTGCAGTCAATCCTACCTGAACCAGCACCTACATAGCTTAAAGCTGTCTTTCAGAGTGGGCCTGTATTCTGCTTAAATGTCTAGTCTTTGTGTGTGTGTGTGTGTGTATATGTGCGTGTGTGTGGTACACAATAGGTGCTCCAAAGGCAGACCACATGGAGCACCTATTGTGTGCTCATTAGCATGTTCTAGCTGGGAGGGAAACAGCTAAATCATGCACACCTACACCTACACTTACACACACACACACACACACACACACACACACACACACACACCTGCACAGATGTTCCCTGGTGTTTCTGGTGTTCACTTTGCCCTCTGGCAAAAAACGAGCAAAATGAACAGAATGATGGAATGATGTTGACTATCTTATCATCTGTGAGGAGTAAAAATCATCATTAATCACCATCAGAATGGGGCACATGACTGGAAATTCCCTTTTCACCAAACAGACAAAACAACCCTTCTGTTATTCTTCAGTAATTATTAAATAATTACTGACTTCCTGTTCATAACCATATTTCCTAAATTATGTATTATTATTATTATTATTATTATTATTATTATGATTATTATTATTATTATTATTATTAATAACAACCAAATTCACTGTTGAATTCAACTTCTTCGGCTCAGAAACGGCTGGCACTAGCTTGAAAGACCACAGCTACTCAGTTTCCGAACTTTGATACATGACAAAGCTTTTCACTCTGAAGACCGTGTTCCTGTGGAGCTACAAGTTGTTGCGACTCAAATCCTGGTAACTGTTACAGGCTGAAGCCAAGCAATCAAAGTGACCAAATATCTATGAAGGTGATTTAGTACGCTACTCAGGGTCTGAGTCACAAACCTGACGAGCAGATGGTGCATATCAAAGTTTCTGAGCTACAGATGAAGGAGAACACCGGTGTGTTCATCCAAATCAGAGAGACTGTCAGAACTCTTTCACTATTAAAGTGAAAAAGAAGGAACACAACAGGAAGCTGAAACTCCAGATCCCCTCCCTCAATGAAGAAAATGACACGTTATCAGAGAAATGTTTAGGTCATGCCAGATACACATGCAGATGTAATTTATATATGTATATATACTTGACCTGTCACACTCTGTCTTTGTCCTGTTATTAAATTCCTATTTCTTCAAACTAGAGAAACAAAGAGCAAAAGTGTATCAGGAAGCGTATTAATAATTCAATTTTTAATTATTTATTTCTGTCTTTATTTCTAAATTGATTCCTCTGGTTTTGAAAATGAATGATACTCTCAGAACCCTAATCAAATCAGGTTTTAGTATTATTGAATTAGATAAAGCAGTCCCCAAATTGCTAGTGGAAAATGTCCCTTGGCATCGCTATAGAATCTATAAGCAATTTTGGTAAGATCTTAGATCTTAAATCTCTGGTTTAACGCTTTCACAGGCACCTGCAACATGACACCAACACTCAACATCACTTAAATTTCATGTGGAATAGGGACTGAGATGAGGCTTTATTGTTTATCTTGGCAGCTAAATTGATGGCCATGTACCTCAGAAAGTCACTCCACATTCACAGTATTTCTATTATTTGAGGGAATTTTTAATTAGCCAGTGATCAGATGATGCGGCCATGTTTAGAGATGAAAATAATTAAATAGTTGGCAGGACCTAAGACCCGGTGCAGTGGTGCAGTGGGCCTGTATGGTCTGGAATGGCTTTCTGGCATCTCTGAATGAGAAAGTAAGTAAGTAATGAGTAAATAAATCAGATAGGGAATAACAAACATGGGTGTTTTTATGAATGTGAAAATTTTGGATGAGTCCAAGAATGGAATAGGCCCAAAATGCCTCTCACAAAGACACTGTTGATCAGTGTACTTGTTGTTTGAATGTTTGGTTTGCTGAAGGTGTGTTAGTTTGCAGGGAAGCGTTTTAACTTTCATATTAAATAGATTACAAATTAGACACTGTATTGTGTGTGCTTTGGCCAACAGGACTCAATCAAATCCCAGGTTTTCCAATATGAGCCTGGGGTCTAGAACAGAAAAACCAGAATGAGGTCTCTCTCTCCATATTTGGTCACAGACCACCCCCTCAGACATTTGCACATGGTTTAAACCAGCTGGCCTTAATCCCCATCGCTCCCATCAGAGTGACACCAGTTGGTTTGGTAGGCGGGTTTGGTTTTTATCTGCAGGTTGTAGTATATGGCAATAGATGTCCACAAACAAACACACACATGCATTGGATGAGAAACATCCTTAATCCCAGTGATATACTTTGGCAGTAGAGTATAAAGCTCCTGCAGAGGATTACACTGGACTGATTATATCAGCCAGTCAACAAGGCAGTCAGCTTGAGAAGAAGGAAACACACTTCACAAGTATTATGAGTTTACCACACATGGCAGGTCAGCACCACTCACAACCTTACACCAGTTAGACCTGTCATCATTGTGCCATCATGTTTGATTTTCATGTCTAAAACCTGTACAAAACCTCTATACTGAGGGAAGTGATAGAAAGCAAAGAGAAAAGAGAGTGAGCAGACCATTCACTAACAACAGTTTAGGAACAGAGATGCACTGACAAAGAGCAGCAACCAAGCTACAGTATGATCCACCGCAAAAACAAGAAGTGTATTCGTCTTGCAGGTCTAACAGCTCACTAAAAAGTTACCAGAGACCATCCACGGAGAGCAGGAAATGGAGTAACGCACATCTCATCAAGCTGTTAACGCACCAGAATAACACATCACCAAAACAATTGTCAAAAGACTCTTATTTCACTGGCCTGGGGTAATGTGCAGACCTCTTTATATACAGTCTATTGTATAGACCTACATAAAGTAACCAGCAAGATGGTGTGCAGGAAAACGTTTCCAGTCCCACTGCAGTAGCAGAACGTTTTGCGTTGGCAGAGCCAAATAAATGATTAAATAAACAAACAAATTATAATCTGCTGTCACTTATTACCATTAATTAATAAATGTCGCTTGTATCACTGTAGAATACAGTTGATATATATTTCTAAGTATATTCTGAGTTTCACTCAACTTCTGTTCTGTGTTATCATCTGTCAGTTATTAATTATCTCACACACACACTGCAGTCGCTGCTATGCATCGTGTTCAGGATATGATATAGAACATAATCTGATTAGTCATCTACCTGTATGATTCTAACAGTGTCAGGTTACTCTTCATCTGCACAGGAGCATCCCCACATCACATCATGGCACTGTCATTTCTCTACTGAGGACCAGGCGTTCACTCATGGATGTCCTCACCATCAAAATTGATGCAATATTTATTTTTAATTTAATTTCGAGGTGTAGATCATTGTTTATGATTATGGACTGTCCTTTATTAAACCTACAGACTCAGTAACTACTGAACAAGAGGCGTTGTCTTCATATCTTTTCATTTAACGCCATGTTTGCAACTGTTTTAAATGGTCTCCATGTTTGTCTCCAAATGACAAGTTTGATACATGTTGTCTCCATGCTTGTCTCCATGCTCGTCTCCATGCTTGTCTCCATGCTTGTCTCCATGCTTGTCTCCATGATTCCCAGATCCATATTGTCATATTGTACTGGGGGCCAAGACAGCAAAGAAGAAAAATACTGTGTTCCTATTCAGACTTTGCTCATTTATGAGGAGGCAGTCACTGTTTGGTGGAACCACTCACAATTATAGACACAGGGGTCAAAACTAGGCACAGCCTTATTTAAAGAGATTACAAACCATTATCTTTTCATCCAGTCCAGGACTTCAACTTTCTCAGCATCATGGGTCACACTCTATCTATCTACAAGTTCACCAGCATACTGACATTATGTCTCTTGGATCATCAGTTAACTAAAGCCAAAACATTCAAGCCACAGCCAAACTTGGTTTGTTTCCTCTGGAGGTCTTCTCATTATCATAGAAAACCTAAAGAAAAAGACTGCTGATTTTAACAAGACTCAGGATGGATGATTCTGCAAATTACTGTCTGATAGATCCAGAGAGTAGGCAATTCTGAGATAGATCTGCCTTGCCTGGCACAACATAGCAAATTAGATTGGATTAGATTGGACTGGACTGCCAAACTGTGCCTGCTCATTCTACAGTCTGAGTAAACTAAAGCAAACACTAATTAATGAAAAGGATTATGACATTAAATTATGGCCACCACGTCTGCGGCAGAAGGCAGAAGTCCCCCAGCTTTCCTGCATCTCATTAAACATTAATACATTTCTTTACGGTTTGATTGCTTCATAAAGTAATTGGTAATTGAATTAAACAGATGTGCATCAATTGGTACATCCATAACAAATTAGCTGCCTGTGAAATAACAGCCTGTTTCTAATAAGCTTCCTGTGATTCAGACACTCATTTGTCCCATTACACAGAATGTCAGTGCTGTCTCAATATCCTTGCAAATGTGAAACTCAACTCTTAATTTTGCAAACGTCTGATTTTACATGTGTTATGTGAGCTGAAATCCCACTTCAGCTACAACATTATTGACCATGAATGTGATGCAGATAAAAAAGAAGAAGATGAAGCAAGAGGATGAAGAGGAGGAGAGTTGGAAAAGGGAGCTGAAATCTAACTTTAATGCAGTCAATGCAAAATTGAGTAGGATGAAACTGCAGAAAACTGTTTCATCACATCAAACTGTCCACCACAAATCCAGCTAAATTCCACCAGGGTTCTGTTACAGTGATGGAACCCACTGAGCCCCACCTACCAGCCGACAAGTGAAATAACTGGTTAAAGAAAGAGACAGTCAGTAGGGAGTGAGGAGGGTGGAGGAGGAGCAGCCAACCCTTCCTCCTCTGTGGATGCAGAAACAGACAGGGTTTATGCTTTGTCAAACAGAGAATCCTGATGAGTGTGTCAGAGACAGTGATGGACATTCCCATGGTTTCAAAAGACTCTTCCAATAATATTAAACTTTTCTGAGTTGAAACACCATCAGTCACACACAGTGAAGCCCATGTAAAACCCAACCCCAACCCCAACCATACATGGCATGTACATGCATGGAATACATTATCCACAACCTAAAATAACTCCACATTAAAAATAACTAAGCAGACAGAATTCCCCAGTCCTCTTTTTCTCCTGCTATCATCACTTCCTTTCCCCTCCTCCCTCCGCCCTCTCTCTTTTTCTTTTTTCAGTTACACTCCCTCCCCACTTTTCTTCCCTGCATTATAAACCAGGCCAACACAAATAGCACTCTCTCATCCTCTCTGCAGTGTTGCCTTACCAGCTTGTTTAACTCAGAATTTATGAATGAATTGCGGAGCTCTATGACTCAGTGGAAAATAGAAATACTCTCTGCATCCACTGTGGATATTAATTTTGAGTAATTCTCATGATGATCTATGACTTGTCAGAGACCTGACAAAGGCCTCTAATTTTCTTATTTGTCCAGAATAGCTTGGAACCAGCAAACACAAACACACACAAAGTGTGTCGCCCGTCAGCGTAGCTTCATAGAAGCCAACAACTGCTCCAACTGGTATAAATGTGTTCACATTAAAGAGGCAACTGTTTTAATAAAGAGCAAGTTAGAAGAAAAAGTAATATGATTTAGTGATGAATAAGCACACAACTATAATATGTGCTGAGGTAATAAAAAGATCTGAACGTATTACAACATAAACAGTAAAAACTAGAAAGGTACTCAGTAGTGGGTGTTTTATTTATATGGCTCCAAACTATAACAGAAGTTATCTCAGGGCACTTTTCATGTAGAGCAGGTCTAGGCTGTACTCTTTATTATATGATTTAATAGAAAAATAAAAGGAAAAAAGAAATATACGTAACATAAATGATTCATTCTTCATAAGACATAGTAAGTACAACTCTGTGTGTACTGCTGACTCATTATTTTCTTCCATCTGATCTGGATTATTATCAGGATTTGCACCTTACACAAACTTGTAGATTTCAACACCATAAATATGTCTGAGTTTTACCATCCTGGTCCAAACACATAAAAAATGTTTAAATAGGCCCAATTTTGCAATGTTAAGGAAAGGAAGAGAAAGATCTGCCACTTTAACCAGATCCACACCAACATTTAATGTGTTCTTTAATGTGTCCCATGCCCCATCACTCCACCAACTTTGGTGCAAATTAGTCACAGATGAAAACATAACCTCCTTGACAGAGGCCACAGTAGTCTATAAAACACGTTGAAGGTCCTATTATGCACATGCATAATGAGCATTTTAAACACAAAGAAGCACAAAGCAGCCTGCATTGTAAAATTAGTATATTACAAACTAGTTAACAAATGTGAGTGAGGAGTGGGAGTGGGTGCTGGTTGGTAGGTGGCAGAATGGCCTCTACATTCAAATGATTGAAATCTTCTGCCTGCTGGTCGTCTGTCTCCTCCTGTCTCTGAGCCAGCTAACCTTTTGTCTGATCCAGACCCTGAAGACCTTGAGCAGTCCCCTTTCCTTAGGACTTGTCTTGTTTTTGCGTAGTAAGGAGTCGGAGCCACTAAAAGGAAGAGTGAGTCTCTGAAATATTGATACCCCAAGCTGCCCAGCCACAGAGCCCACCAAGCCTCAGCCTCCCAGAGACCCAGAGCCTCAGCTGCCCAACACCACGATTGATGCCCAGCGGGACCACAAGACAGACCCTTCACCCAGGATCCCAGCGGATGTCTCGTATGTTCCTGAGTCTGTTCCTGTGTCAGCTATCCTTGTCAATCTTTCCTCTGCTCCTGAATTGGCCAACACCAAGTCTCTCCCTGAGTTTGTTCCTGAGTCGACAATCCCAACCAATATATTATTACAATCTGTTCCTCTGTTCCCCTCTGCATCTGTCTTCAGCCCCTTCTCAGTTCTGCCTGGCCATATTTTCTCCCAAGACTTGCCACCTGATGTCCTCAGTCTTTCCTCCCTGTTCCCATCCACCTGACTGCCCCACCCATCCACACACCTGTTCCCACTTCTCATTAGCCCTTCAGTCACCTGGGCTCTACCCACCTGCACCTCATCCTGTTTTCAGCCTTAGACCATTTATAATATACCAGGTCATTTTCTTTGTTCCTGGTTGGAACGTCTGATTCTGTTCCTTAGTTTTTCCCTGCATATCTGCTACCTGCATTTTGGAGTCTTATAATGACAGAAATCAGCTATACCTTTGTGACAACATGCCACTAAACCATGGCCCCTGTGATGGCAACAGACAGAAACAGGCCACACATATGCTACAACAGCAGACCACCATCTATGGGCCACACCCATGTGGTAACAACAAGTGCACATTTAAATGAGCACACAAAATGGCACGGATGACAGCTGAACGCAAAACGTGAAATCCCATGGTCCAGATGGGTTTTCAGAGGAGTTATATAAAACGTTTAAAAACAAGATCACTACCCACCTGGTTAATACCTAGAACTATAGTTTTAATTCTACCCACCATTTACCTGAATTTGTGTGAGAAAATGAAGACGTAGTTGAATACTCTTGTCACTAGATAATGTAATATGCTCATTAGCATATTCATGACATCTTTTTTCATATTTGCAATCTGCCTAGTTTCAGCCTTTTATCTTTTTGCTTCTCTCCTCCTCTCTGCACTCACACACACTAACTTAATCCAGCCAAATTCTCAGTAAAGCTCTTCTCATTTACAAGTTTTCTGTTGTCAGACAATGGAACAAGAAACCGTGACTGAAATGTGGTTCATTAAGAATACGTGTTACATTCGCTTTCATAGGGCTTGCTCCACTGTTGCAGTCCAGCTAAGAAAATAAAATAAACAAAAAGAGACAAAAAGAAAAGGAAATAAAACAAGTATCAAGAAAAGGTTTAATTATAAGTAGTGGTAATGTAAGCAATTTCAACACAGTGTTTAAACTTGACTGATTTTGTGGACAGGTAGTCTTGAGAAAGCAAGTAGTTATGTGAACCAACCCACATTAGTTACCAGAACAGTGCTAAACAGATAACTAAAGTTGCCTGCAGTGAGGAAGTTTCTCAGTGCAAAGCATTAAGATAAAATGGCCCTCAGAACAGAGCTGTAGTGAATCTCTATCTGCCCATAGCAGTGATTGAGCTCTTAACCCCATGGTTATAAGACACTTATGTAAACCACTGAAAAACACGACTCCCAGAAAAAGCCAAGTTCCGGTTTTCTAAAGGAGAAGTGTAACTGTCTTTTAAAGTTGAGCAGGTTTAAGCAGCTTCTACAAAATATTTACATAAAATGACATAACTTATCGTGCTAGCTTTGCTAACACAAGCTTTGCAAAGATGAAATTAAAGTTTGGCTTGAACAGTCATTCCTTGGGTTGCATACATCCTAACAGACAAGACCTGTTACCCATCACAAGATCTTACACACTAACTTCTACTGTTTGATCACTCAACATCATCTCTGGCCCCTCATGCTCTTGCAGTTTATGCCGCTTGGTACCTGGTCACTCCAGAAAGTGGCTCCATGTCAAAAATTGTTCTTAGTGAAACAAATGGTTCTGGAGCATTTGCGATGTAGTATAGTGTGGTGTGTAGTGGCGACTCCTAGATACAAAGAAGAAGGTCACACAAATTTATTTGGGTTAAGATTTGTCTGTGTATCTGTTATGAATTCGGGTGTGACTGAGGTCTTCCTACATCCCTGTGTCTGGGTTTTGTAGTAAACTGTACTTTGTTAAAAGTCCTTGTATGAATTGGAGGTATATTTTATTGTAATAAGTAATTAAGAAATCGTGCCTCTCCAGCCTTTTCTAAAGAGCGCCCATATGAGGGCTCAGCCACTGAAGATGCTCCAGCCATATTGAATCACTTGTCAATTCCACACTCATTCATTTTTAAGATGGTCAATATAATATTGATTAATCAAAAACTGAGCCTAAGTCATCTCATCCAGTGAAACAGTTCCTGCTGTGTTCTGGAGGCACAGATGTTTGTCAGAATAGACTGGAGTTAGAACAACACCAGTATATATATATATATATATATATATATATATAGACCCTTTTGATTTAGATATGTTATAACTTGTGTGTGTGTGTATTAATTAATATTAGGATCTGTATGTGTATTAATTAAGATCAGTGCATACATCCATGGCCTTCTGATGGCAGTTTATCTCCACAGTCATTTATCGTTCCATTCCACTGTCAAAGCTTTACTTTAAAACATTTTACCTCACCAGTGTTCACAGCTCTGTGGCTCATATGAAACTCATGCACAGCATAATAGACTTACGAGGTTTTAAAGAGTCACAGTGGTGATAATAGGTGGTCAGCGGCAGCTGTCTGTAGTCTTATGGGTGAGCCCAGCCCCACTGTTTAGTATTCCACCTCAGTAAACAAGGCATATTATGTAACAGCTGGGGAGTTCTGTGAGCACGAATCAGATGGAAAAACCTCACACTTGCACCTTGATGTTTCTCATCTAAATCATAATTTATCATCGCAGTGAATTTCATACTTTTATTTATTTAAATAACCATCATCGTCTTAAGCAGTAATAATACGCTTTCTCATAAAGTATAGAACTATTTACAGCCAACTGAAATGCATATTTGAATGATTAAGATTGTTGCAAGAATAATTAAGAAAATAAAAGAGAAGACATAAAGAAGATGGAGAGGATATTTACTTGCCTTATCTCCTTTTGGAAATGAAGAATGCGGGCGGGATTTCCCTCTGCTCTCTCTCCCTTTCTGGATACTGGAGATCCCAGAGCTCTGATGCAGAGAGAGGGAGGGAGAGAGAGAGAGAGAGAGAGAGAGAGAGAGGGAGGGAGGGACGGAGGAGGGGATGTTAGGTTTCTTGATGCAGTCTAGACAAGGCTTGAATACTTATCAGCTCTGTGTGTGCGTGTGTGCGCGTGTGTGTGTGTGCAGTATCCCAGTAAGAAATGCAGACTCCTCTTCATTCTATAGCTCACACACGCACATGTAAACAGTGTGTGAACTCACACCCTCTGCTGGCCTCACAGTAATCACCTCATCAGGTCAATGAGCTGAGCTGATGTATACCACGAATCTTTCACATCCTCCATCAATCCTCCATCCAGCTCCAACTGCATCATTAAGTTTCAGCAGCAACAGTGAAGCAGCTTACAGAAAAGATGTGCAGCAGCATGGTGTTAGACCTACAACCTCTCCCTGGACACACTGAAAATGAAGGAGGTTGTTGTCAGCTTCAGAAAGACACGTGCTGGCCATCAATGGCTCCACTGTGAGGAGATCAGCAGCATGAAGTTACATGGAGCTGGTTTGGGATGAACTGGACAAAAGGTGAAAAAAAAAGCAACCAGCAAATGCAACACATTTGTGGGAGAACTACTGCAACAGAGTTGGGACAAACTGAGAAATAATTGATTTCCATTGTAGAAAGAACATGATGAGTGTGTTCAGCTGCTAAGTTCAAGTTTCCACAGTTCTTTGTTTTTTTAAATCTCTATGCTTTAAATTCAGAAACACTGAATTCTGAGTTATTAAAAAAGGAGGTGAACTTAAACTTGATTTGTTGTGCTGTTGTCCTCAGGACTCGGTGATAGGGGTGTGCAAGTATTGGTACCAGTGTCCACACCCAGACTGGCCACTGGGAGAACCTAAGGCCTGTACCATGAGGCAGAATTTGTGGTTAGCGAGTTAGATCAATACCTGTCAAAAGCCCAAACACTGACCAGTCAGATTACTGGAAAAACTGAGTCATCATTCCTACACCATCCTGACAGGAACAAAAGAGTTGGATTAATAAAGTGACAAATAATAAAGAAAAACTGATGTTTCTATAGATAGTGGAATCATTTTGCTATTCAAGATAAGATAAGATTCCCGGGGGGAAATTAAGTTGTTACAGCAGCATGATAGAAAAAACACGACATTGCACAAAGTACTACTATAGTAGCACAAGACA
>JBBMJY010000021.1:2624233-2656816 GCA_037833715.1 Toxotes lorentzi
TGTGTGTGTGTTAGATTTGATCTGACAAATTATTTTAAAGGCTGGTTAAATGTGCCTAGTTGATGACTTGTGAATATGTGCTGGTCCATAAGGGCAGTTTTGGAGAGCACACTGCTGCTGTGCGTGATGATATGGGCTGGAGGGGAATAAATTCTTGGGCCACTTCATCAGACATGATGCAGTCAGGGAAATGTGGTTCATTCAGAAGACTGACTGTCCTGTGTTAAAGGCCAAAAGCAGGGGAGTGAAACCTACATTTGGCTGTGTATGCTCTGTTCATCAGAGGTAGTCCTGAGGGATGCAGGGGCTAATGACTCTTACAACCTAAGTTTTTCTTTTTTTTCATCCATGCACAAAAAGAGACACTTCCTCACACATTTAACCCATCACACATGCCAGCTGACTGGAAAGCTGCATCAGAGCATTAAGCCTGCTCCTCTGCATCCTGTATCTTCTGTAAATGAACTAGTTGAACATGTAATTGTGGCCTGTATAGGTCCGTTGCTGAGCTCTGAATCTGGCTGTACATGTCTTCTTTTGGTCATGTGTCAGAGTTTTATATATCCCACTCCATACGCATGGTGATCAATAACAACTCTCAATTAAACATCAATATTTGGCATCATCTGGCATCCAATTTCTCACCACAGTGTTTGGTCAGGTGTTAAAGCTTTTACACTTAAAGAACAACCTGTAATCATCCTATCGTGTGCAAAGCCAAGGTGCTTTGGATAGATTCCATCGGACTCAGATTTCTCTGATGTGTTCGTATTGTACCAAGTGGGAAGACGGAGGTTAGAGCTACTCACCATGGAAAACATGACAGAAAATGATCCAGCACCTGACTCTTAAAATTCTGACATAAAGTCTTTATTTCTTATTTGTTACTTGATCAGTACATGGACAGAGACAGCTTACCTTGTATATGTATTTATATATATAATATATTTAAACTTAACAGTACACATCTGAATGACAACAAAGCAGTTAAAAGTCCTTCCACTTTCGAGAATAGAAACAGGCCCGTAGGGAAGACTTCCACAATATGAAACAAACCAGACGAGAAAAAAAGAACTTATTGCTCTATACAAATCAACCATAATGTTAGTAAGAAGGAGAATAGTAGCAGTACACATGAACCAATATCATTATACCAAGATGAGGTTACACCCTATTGTTGCCTAGAAAAAAAGAGAAACTCCAAGGGAAGAAGAACAGAAATATGTTGATCTTCACAATACAGTAGTGTTAAAGTGTTCAGTTCAGGTAACCTGCCCAATAAGGTAAATAAAAAGTATCTACAAGTGCAAGGGGGACCAAGGTCTATGCAAACTGATCCAGCGCCAGCTAATGCAAGTTGTGGACTTTCAAAAATCGCTACTGAACCTCACTATTCGTAGACCTTTAGGAGGAGCAGGGAGGAGCTGTGGGGGCCAGGGATAGAAGCACAAACCACAGTGAGGGGGTTCTGAGGGGATAAGGTTGACAATACTGTACAGCACTTCAGAAAGGGACAAAATACATTCAGGAGCCCCCCCCAGGCAGAGTGAGTAGAAGAGTTGTGGGAGGTAACCAAAGTGTAGATGGCAGAAAGTAGCTGGGTGAAGAGAACACTGAAAGATTATCGTATACAAACTCCGCTACATGCAAACTTCAGTGTTCATGAAATGAGGAGTGATTGAGGTGTTTTATCAGACCAGTATACTCTCACAATCTCACCTTCCCACATGTCAGGATACTTTTCGGTTTTACACTTCAACGCTGATTCATTCAACAATAATTTCTCCAGCTTCAACAGAATCACATTCTTTTCCTTTAACAATCATTTATTCACTCCGTTTCAGCTCAAAATCTCTCTCTGTGTTTTGGTAACAATCCCTTCTCTTCGTGTTTGCATGAAAAAAAAAGTGTATTCTCTCTCATTATGTCGCTCTTTGGGGCCCCCTGGTGCACAGAAACACCACAAACACCACCAATAAGTTAAAAAGTGATGTTAGCTGATAGCCCTTTAAGGTGGTGACTGGGCTTGCCTGTGAGAGCCGGGGCACCTTGTGTTTTTTTTTTTTTTTCAATAGGGGGAGGGGGTCAAGATGGCTGGGAGTTGCCCTACATTCTGAGCTTGGCGCCCAAATGGCTCCAAAAAAGCCCCGCCCCTTACAGGCCGCCTCAGGAAAGCACACACCTCAGCGATTGGAAGCTACACCCCTTCTGACAGGGTATCAAAGGGTTTTTTGTAGAACTGAAAACAGTAGAAAGTGACTATGGTACATAAATATGGTACATTACCTGGGGACCCAATCACCTTTGACAAGGTGGTCCAGTATTACAGCAGACAACAGCACACAGCCTCACTAGTCTAAAACTATATATACTGTACTGGTGAGACTATGGTTACACACTATACCAAAACACACACTGAACAAATGGCATTGGATTCCTACCTGTGTGTGAATTTTATTTATTTGTTAATGTCTTTTCTTTGGCTTGGTTCCCTTGCAAAGTCCAGCCCATGCAGCTTTCATTTGAGCAAGCATGTGAAAATGTGTGTGTGTGCATGCTAATATGTGTGTGGTTGTGGATATTTGTGCATGTGGGGGTAGCTTTGGTATATCCACAGAAAGGGGCTGGACTCTGTAAGGGAAGGTTGCTGCAAGTTCTTTGGTGGCATCCCGAAAAGAGGGGCTTGTCGGGTCAGCCTGGTTCTACCTCGGTCCCCCTGGTCTGGTTTGGTTTGGGTCAGAGTGTGATTGTCATGTTAGAGACCACAAAGAGCCGACTACGGCCAGAACCACATCCATGCACTAGAGTTAGGCTGTGTTCACGCAGACATTTGCTTTGCACGCTGGCCAATCATAAATTCCCATTCCTCCAACTGGATGTCCCGCATTGTATTTCACTTTGAGGAACAACACACCCATCAACACAGCCCCTTGTGTTGTTTTAACACAGGGTAAAAGTCTGTCTGAATGTGGCCTCACAGACTGATGATGGTGGTTTCATCCATGGGTCTATTTAACGTTCCACATGTAAGGTGCTAATGAAGAATACTTGCTACTACTCAGATACTAGAATGCCCTATGATTATTTTCACATTCACATGCCTATGTAGATGAATAATTATTCTAATCTATATTCCGTATGTAGTGGATTGTCTTTGAAATGTTAGATGACACACAGCTTAATGCTGCGCTCAGTAACATTGCACTAGTTTGGCTCCAAATGGCAGAAATAGGGGAACATTTGAACTTCAGTAACCAAGTGTTGATGTGTGCTGCCTGTGCTGCTCACACACTGTATGGAATAGAGCTTTCTCTGGATAGACCACATTGTAAGCGCTGTTTAGGAAACATTTAGGTTTTGATTCATCCCTGCCTAGGCAGAGAAGTGACAGCAAACATAATAAGTAAGTAAATTTTAAGAATCTGTCCCAATTAGTGTGAATATGATCATCTTCTATATTGTGCTCCCAATTTGCAATTTTAACTAATACAGATCCAGTGATATTCCTCTATTAAGCATTTATTCTATTGCTAAGTTTACATGCCTCATACAAAATAATACATGAAGCTATTCAGCTCATACTGGTGCATTTTCAGCAGTTAAATGTTTTGCTTTGTAAGATATTGACAATTTCATGTTCACTTGATTTCACAGAGAGTGATTATAGGTGAGTGATTAAAGTCTGGGAATTCAAGTTCAGTTCTACCTCTGAGTTGTTAGTTTTCTGCATGCTCATCAAGTGCTTCATAATAACTTTGCTGCTACATTAGTTACATTACACTGCACATTTATATAATCTTACGCTCATTTGATACTAAACTGCCACACATTTGTGTCAGCTAAGCTACCTGGTGGTGTAGTGGCTAGGTTCCAGTTCGCTTGCGACTGGTGGTCTTGGTTTAATTTCCTGTCAGGAAATTAAGAGTTCAGCCTCAAACTCTGTCTCAGATCCTACACGTATTATAACAAAGTTTGATTTTTTTCAAATAAAAGCTTTTCTGATATTATACAGTGCTGTTGTGCATAACAAACGAAGCACATATATGCTGACGATACCGTTCTTTTGCTTTCAAAGACTTTTGAAAGTTTGATATACAATTTTACCAAGTGCAGCTCTAAAACAGCGTAGTGTACTCTATCTACGCTCATAGACTAAAAAAAGCTACTAAATGTTCTCTACAGGTGCATGGGGTTATGATAGGCTGTGTTCTGCTGTCTGTCAAATTCTGGACACACCCCCTCTGATTCTCACCTATCGCTCCTGGAGAGAAGTAAGCACGCCCATGCAAACAACACAGAGAGAGAAACTCACACTTTTGTACAACAACAAAAAACATAAACTGCTTGCAAAATACTGATGCATAACTCTTTTTCTTTATGACAGCCCCTAAAATAATCATTTTCCTTGCCATATCTTGCTTTACCTTCTCATATCACATTATTAACAGCAGCTCTTTGTCACATATTGCTGTGTGGACTGTTGACAGAAAGGGTTGCTTTCCTAGTGTTTTTTTTTCGTATTTCTTTTTTTTTGTGGGGGCAGGGGTTGGGGGGTGGTTTAAAAAGGACGCAGGCAAAGAATGAGAAGACAAAAGAATGACAAAGAGTTGCCCAAATCTTTAAGTGTTGGGCAACGGGAGTGAAGTGGATATTTAAAAGGTGTGGCTGGGTTTTTTTTGAGTAGCAATACATATGATATTTTACAGTGAGGGGAAGAAGATAGCAGACAGAGAGAGCTTTCCATCATGTCTGACAACTTCTCTCACACCTTCAATCCTTCACTTTCTAAAAAACATTTTCCTCATACCATTCCTCCCATCTCTTCTTTGCCGTCACCCCTTCCTGTCTCTCTCTTTCCCTCTCCATCCCTCTCCATCCCTCTACCCCCTCCCTCCCTCCTTCCTTCTATGGCTCTTCAGCAGGAAACCTCCATGGTGTGGGTGACTGTGCCGACTCCCTCGGTGCTGTCGGAGTGAGTGCAGGCCCGAGAGCGGGACCCATCCATGGAGCTGGCACTGGTCAGGGAGGCCGTCCTGGAGCGAGCCAGGCGGGTCATACTGGCGGAGGGCACTGGGAGGAAGGGGAGGGAAAAATGGAAAATGGGGGGGGGAATAATTCAGCATTACATTCTGTAGAAAAACTGTGAGATCAGCTGATGTTAGGGAGATGTGGGGAGTACATGCTAATGTGGAGAACTACAGAACATCCCTGTCTGTTGCTGGTGAGAAGCTGACTGGCTCACACAACAGCCATGACTTGTTGGGGTTGTTAATGTGTCCACACAGAGACACATTGTCAGCACCATGCCGGAGAATTTCAGGGCTCATTTGTGTTACACAAAACTAAATTCTCCCTTGGGAGTGTAACGTCATTATTATGGAACTGTATTCAATTATAAATTAATATTAGGCAAATAATAAATGGTATTAGACCAAGTGAGCAAATGGGCCTTGATTTGAGGTAATTCTGTTTGTTTCCAAAGTCCAGAATGAGCCCTGAAGCTCTATGTATTAATCCTGGTTCTGAATATATTTTAGTTTGACCAAAATCATAATAATTAATCATAAAATGTAGTAGGATTCATGCAATAGAGCGGTATTTACATTAGATATAATATTAATGTATTTGTCCAATAATCTTTTGTTTATAAAATCTAACACAAGTGATGCAGTTGAAATGGTGTGCTGAGTTACCCTTACTTAGAGCAGCACTGATTTATTTATTCTGGCCACACTGTGGCAGCACAGCAAGCTGTAAACAAAACACTTATAAATATATACTGTATCTGTATATTTGCTTTTAAAGCTGTTCTGGCAAATGTTAGAAATCAGTTGCCCATTTACACTTCCAGCAGACACTGGGTTTATCAAACCACCACCTGCTACTGGAAACTGGTTTATGTGAGTCAGGTTTGTGGGCTGGTAAACCAAAACAATGAACTAAAAGACAACGTTAGGAGAATAGAGGGGCTTATAATAATTATCTTTGGCGCTGTCCCATGTCACATTATGAATAACCATTTGATCCACCACTAATATTATAGGAATAAACAACAATAAAACTCAAGGAAACATCGAGTACTTGGAGTGTTTGAACATAAAGACTGACTTTTCAAATAGAGGTAGTTGGCAGTGGTTTGGCACAATATCTGCATAACCCTGAGGACCATGTAGGGTTTTAAGTTTGTGTTCATTCAGCAGTTTTAATTAGTTTATGTTCTCATTTAATTGTTGTTGTTGTCTCTTTTAAAGGCTAAACTATTACTTTTCTAATGCTGATGCTCATTTGTTATAATATAGTCCAAGAGTCTTTGCTCAAAGCTAGCTGAAGGCCATGCAAAGAGCAGTATTGGAGATGCAATGGTAAAGGAATGGGAGTGGGGTGGGGGGAGTAAGGGCAGTATATTTTTCCATGGTAGGAAAAATTATTTTTAATAAAACAAAGATGGGGTTTAATGTCCTTAGAATTAGAAAAAGAAACAGCAAACGTAAAAATTTCATAACAGCCCAAAATAGTGTATTAATAAGAAAATAAAATCAACATAAATTTCAAAATGCCAATGTCATCGAACAGGGCAGCAATAAGAGGTCAGAAGTGAACAGGGAGGAGGAAGTACCTGGCCCTCCACTCAACCTCCGATCCTTCACATAAGCGACTGAGAGAACAGGGCAAGGAGACAGAGGGCAAGATTAAAACAACTCATATCCCTCTGCATGGAATACATCAGATCACAATACACACAATACACAACTGCAGTAACATGTCTGCTGAAACAGCTTTTTACAGAATTCATTTAAGATAAACATATTGAAAAAATCTACAATGTTTTTTACAGATACTTACTGTAGCCCATTCCCTGCAGGAAGTACTTGAAGGCTTCAGTCAGCTTTCCAGGCTGGAAAACAACATGTCAGAGTTTTCATTTCACTGATTTTGGAAATAATGATGTTAAATATAGAAGACGAATTCATGGTCTGCCTGGGTTTGTTATTTTTTTATTTCATGGAAGCGTGTTGACAGTGTTGGGCTGTTTGTTGGTGCGTTACCTGTGTGAGCTGGGGGAGTCCACCAGAGTCAGCCATCTGCCATGAGAGGAGAGAGCAGCAGTCAACCAGGGTGCTAACAGTTCATAACTACACAGAGCTAATTTACACACTCTGTCTTTGTTGTTTTTTTTTCATATTTTGGGTAAATGAATGTTAAATTAATGTTATTAGGATTATTTTGTCTCTCATCACTCCAGATTTGGTGATTCTGATTTTTTCAGAAAAGCTGAACAAGTGTTCTTTTATGGGTTTATAGTTCTTTTTTTATACTTCTTTAGTAAAATAAATGATTTGATTATCAGTCATATAGCTGATAACACCTCTGTGTATCAGCTATATGACTGACAATCACACTTTTCATCTGTCAGCTGATTCTGTGTTGTTTGAGCGAATGTGCTGGAGCTACAGGTGAAATTAGGACAAACAGTTACCTTTAGGAAGGTGGTGTTGGTCGGATCCAGTTTGGAATTGCACTCAACCTTAAATACAAAAAGAGCAGGCTGAACTGAATGAGCCAAAAAAAAGGCACCATAACAAAAGAATCTGACAACTTCATGGAGTGAAAAATGGTCAGGACTGAGAGCAACTGTGGATGTGCTGTATGTGCAGTCTATATATGGAGACTATATTAGCCTGTGTGTATGTGAGTGACCCAGATACTGCAGTTAGCTGCAGAGATGAGTCACTGCAGCAGACTGAGAGGACGGCCAGAGCGTGAACACACACACACACAGAAGACAGATATGAAGAGGTACACATACATGATGCATGAGCATTCATACTAATGGACACACATAAACACACATTTATGCATGCACACATGGACTATGGTTTTACTCTCTGCTGCTTCCTGTCCCACTTTGTTTTCAATAATTTACACAGATTCCAAATTTCACAGTTTACTGCCCAAAAATGTTAAATACAAAGAAACAAATGTTATACAGGTCTACTGTATAACAACTGAAATGCATGTATTTCTGTGCTTTTACTGACTGAAAGTTCAGAGATGCATCTGCAGAATCCCACGCAAATTTGCAACAAAACAGTTATAAAATAACTGAGGAACACGATGTGTGACTGTGTCTAAAATTTATGCATCTCTAAACATGTTCCACTTATCTGTTCCTCTGCCTCGAACGCCTGAGGAATGTATCATATAAGTGGGTGCAAACACAGCAGCCTCCACTCATAATATCAGCGTGTATGAAATATTAACATGACCTCCATCTGTCACATCTAATAAAACAACCTTTGTTCACATCTCATCGCACTTCTCTTCTCCACCCCTCTATCGCTTTCCATCTCTCCGTCGTTCTCTCTTTCCAAGAGGTTTATAAACACGTCTCCTCCCACCCTCCCTTCATACCTCCGTCCCACTCCTGCTCCGCCATCTGACAGAGGAGTGATTTGAGTTAACTTTGAACATGCAGAAGATTAACTGGTGCAGAAGCATAAATATCTGGGCCACTTCAAACTAGGAAACACCAGAGACGGAGCGAGGCCATCTGGCCCCTGGAGAACAGACACTCACACACACACACACACATTGGATTTACATGCCAAGTACAAAACACTCAACAGAGCAAGAATAGGGGAAGGAGGAAGGAGGAAGGAGGGAGGGTTCACTGTTTAGCGCTTAAGATGGTCTGCTTTAAAAGAAGGAGTCATCTCCGTGGGTGAATTACAGGAGCAGGTAAAGATGGAAGATATCTGGTGAAACAGAGGTGCAGCAGGATGAGGCAAAGAGAAGTGTTCTGGGAAGGGAAGACTGATGATGGACTCACCACTCCTTCCTCAGCAGGGGCGTTGTCTCCTACAACCAGCATCACAGGGCACCTACAGGAAAACAGCGTTCATGCTGAATATTCATTCCAGTAGATGGAGGAGAAAATCATTTTGGATATATTTAGAATTTTAGGGCTGAAACTATTAATGTTTTCACAAGTTTCATCATTGATAAGGTTATCCTAATTATTCTTTTACATTAATTGGATATTTGTTTTGTCTATGAAATGTCAGAAATCAGTAAGAAATCCCTGCCACGATTTCCCAGAGGCCAAGGTGATGTTTCCAAACTGCCTGCTCTGTCTGAACAACTATCCATAACCCAAAGATATGGACTTAATTACAGTCAGCATACAGTGAGCTTAAGAATCACATGAGCCCATTTTTTTTTATTAACCTCTGTTAGATATTACTTAAGACTTTATCCTAGTTGAATGAACTGGATTATGTTACCAGTGTATTATGAAAACTGTATCTGTAGACTCACTTCAGGGTCTTGGCGTTGAGCACTGTCCCACTGCGGTTCATCTCCAGGTCCCTACGACTGAAAGAGTAGAGACACCATGAATGATAAGATAAAGTACTTGCATGTTCATGTTTGTGTGTGTGTGTCTGGGTGGGTGGGTGTTTGCATTTCTCCACCTGTTGTACATGTTCCAGAAGAGCTGCAGGTTGAACTGGTTAATGGTGTTGTTGATCTGTTGTCGGTAGCTCTGCACTAGCTCGGTGTTGTTCATCAGCTCCTCCTGCGCACACACACACACAGACACACACACACACACACACACAAACATGAACATGCAAGTACTTTTTTTTCCTATTTTCAGAAAGTTCCCTGAAACTGAAGAAAACTGCAACAGCAACTGAAAATCCAGTTTTATTCCCAGACCATGAGCATACCTGACTGAAAAGATGTGGCAGCACAATATCTGGAAGAGTACTGGTCAGACCTGACAGCTGGGGGGAAAGACAGGGAAATTATTACTGTAAGAAAACAAAAGGCAGGTCTGGATTTGTGAGCTTATGTGTTCCCATTCAAAACACTAGTACACAGTAACAGGTACCTTGGTTGCAGCCCAGTCAATCCATCCTTTGCCGTTGGGGTCGATGTTGAGCAGAACCAAACCCTCCACCAGGTCAGGGAAGATCAGCTGAGAGCGGGAGACGGAAACTGATTTAAGGCTGTTCTTGGATTCAGAACACGTTAAACCTGAATTGGAGAATCAGGGACTGACTCACAGCAAACTTGGCCAGAATGTAAGCTCCAGCTCCAACTCCGATCCCAACGATGCTCTTGAATCTAAAAAGATCATTGATCCATTAGATGCTGCTGTAAAAACTATAGGATACACTACTGTAAACAGGTCATATGCTTTGATGCAAGATGGATGAATTCTGACATCATGCTAAAACATGGTCTGGTGTGCCAGATCCTGGAGCTACACTGTGTTTAATGCTGCAGATGGCTGCTACTGAAACACTGGCTGTGTAGGAACAATGTGGAATTTTGAAAGCAAAGAGCACCAACCCAAAGTGCTGCACCACAGTGGGCAGCATCCCGGCCAACTGGTCCATAGTGGGGTATTGGTACCTGTGGAGAGAAAGGACACGACCACGTCAGACTTATCTCCACTTCACATGGTGTGTGTGTGTGTGATCAGTACATCACAGTGATACACAAAAAATGTATGAAGGTAATAATGTTAACTGTAGCATCTTCTATTCATCAGTAGGTTCATCGCCTGACATATTAAATTATAAATAATCCTCCATTCATTTGTGGTTGTTTTCAGATATGTCCCTGGCAAAGTGCAAAAATGTGTGTGTGTGTGTGTGTGTGTGTGTGTGTGTGTGTGTGTGTGTGTGTGTGTGTGTGTGTGTGTGTGTGTGTGTTCATATACCCCTGTGGCAACTGAGAAGCTCCAATCTGCTGTCCTGGGGCATCAATGTGGCAAACCACAAAGTGCTTGGTGATCTCCTGCATGTCCTCATTATTGAAGAAAGTGTTGAAGCACAGTTTGTCTGTAGGACAGAGAGGAAGGAGAGAAAATGAGAGAGCGCAGGCGCAGAACATGAGAGGGGAGGAGGAAGAAAGCAAAGGGGAGGGCAAGGAGAGGTGAGGTTAAAGGGGTGAGAGCAGAGGACTGTGATCACATTAAATATGCACCGCACTCAAAGAGGGGATTAAAGGTGACCATCTGTGCCAGCGAGGATAAGGCAGTGACTCCCTACAGGCCTCGTTCGCCTCCGTTTTTAACACAATGCTGACACTATAAATTACTCTGCACTGTGATATTTAATTTGACAAATATGAACAAGTACAGATTCTGTCTGTGTTTTAAAGAAGGAATAAGAAATTCCAGAGAAGGACGGGTGATGTTTGAGCTCAACAGCAACAAATACACCCCTCCCTCCAGAGCCCCCTCAGCTCCATCTCCCCTCTTCTCCCCCCTCTCTCCCTTGTCCTGTGTATGAGCACGAACGCCAAACACGACAAAGGATCTAATTAAAGTGTAAAGGAGACAACATTGACTATTGGCTTTCACATGAGAACCTGATAGTAGTCTTGTGTAGGAAAGTGTTAAAGTGTGGATTTCTAAATATATATTTATATGTTATATATGACATGTCCCCTGACTTTCTCCTTTGCTCTCATCATAATTACTATGACCACTAAAGGACACCTCACAATAAAACAGAACTCTGAGTTGTAGTAAGTTGTCTGCACAAACCTAAATGTTCCTTTTTTTTTCAGGAGGACAGTCTCAAATATTCGTATGTACTGTATGTAAAAAATTATTTTTAGAGACACTCATGAATAAACTACCTGTCTCAAAATTCTCTCTCTGGTCAGTTAATCGGACCATATCATCAATATGGACTTTGTTCAGTGTCCCCAGAGTTTGGCCTGAACTTGGAAAAAGTGTATTTTTAAAATGGCATTTAAATAAATGTAACACGCTGCAGAAGAATGTAGTTTTTTAAATAGTCCAGCTCTGTCCTTTATGCCTTTAAATTCCCCCCCGGGGACAAAAAAAATGTTTTTGAATTTGAAATTTGAATTTGAATAGTATGTTATTGGACTAAATGAGAATATTTATGTATTAACTACTCCTCTGCCATTTTGGTCACGTCTCTCTTGCTGAAAAGATCATGTCATGTATTTTCATGAGATGACATGATTAAAAAAAAAAAGGTTAAATGAAATAAACAATAACTATAATTTCATTTCTGTTTTCCAGTACAGAAGGACAAACTAGCTATTTAGCCTAGCTTAGCACAAAAACTGGAAGTGGGGGGAAGTGCCAGTCTTGCTCTGTCCTTCCACCTTCTGTCTTTTGTTAAATGTATCTTGTCAGTTAACAAGCTAATAACCAAGTCTCCTGGGTTTTGTGGCATTAAGGCAGTGTTCAAACCCGGAGCTTAAAAGCAGTCATTTCAAATCTTTCAGCTTTTATTGGCGTTTCATGTGACCTGCAGCTCTGAAGCTAACACAGGGCCCGGCGGTCATCAGTCAAGAAATAGTTTCTACAATGAAAACTCATAAAACCTCATTGTCTTGGTTTTATTTTTCTAAATGTACATGTTAATAAAACATGATAAAATATGCAGCTAAAGAAAGATTTAGAAATTGGATTGTTGCACATTGGCTAGGTTAGCAGTGTTCATCTGCTTTTTTTTCTGTGAAAGTTACAATTACACACATTTACATTTTTTGTCTTCTGGCCAAGTGTCAGATCCATCTCGCTTTTAGCTCGAGTCAGCAGTGGGATTTTAAACTGTTCTAGTATTTTCCCACTTTGATTTGAATGTGAATGAGTAAACACAGCAGATAGCATTTAGTAGCACAGCTTGGATAACGATGTTTTTTATTACTCATAATTTTCATGTTGTGCCACCATCTTTTAAATAAGCATGGTCACTGAGCTGATTTTAAATAAAGGGGATTATGAGGGACTATAATCACAGTTGAATCTTTTCTTGTCTTTCTTAATAAACACATCTTTATGACGCCCTGAGGAGTTCCCTCAAAACTCAGAGCTCTATTACCTTAACAACTAAAAACTCAGATCATTGAATTCTGTAATAGGAAGACTACATGTATAATAGATGTCAGCTCTGTGTTCTCCGTCCTCCCACTGGCTCTGCAGATGGCCTACTTGCAGCCCGCGTGTGTCAGACTCAGTGAAACCATGCAGCAACATTGTTTCCTCCTCCAGCTCTGGTTTAGCAGTGTTAATTAAACGGACCAATTAGCACGACAACTGGGTTAGAGAAAATAGAGGAGGCTGAGAAGGTGACCGCTTTATTTTTGCCACTGTGCTGGTGCTGGTGCCTGTGTATGAGCTTTTTATATGCACATAAATCCAGGTGCTACCTGAGGACAGAGGTGAGAGGTTGCTCTCGTCGACTCATGCTGAATCATCGGACCGTCTGCACGAATCTCCATGACCTACTTTCTCCCTTTGCACTTTCTTCTCCCTCTCTCGGGTTAAGCCTCCCTCTCTATCATCCCTCTTCTTTCCTTTTGTGTTCTCCTCATCCTCCCTTTTCCTCTGCAGTCATACCAACCACAGAGGGACAGATGCCTCCATGTATTACTTTTATTTTCCTTTCTTATCTGCAACAATTCCTGTTCAGTGACCTCTTTTCTACTTCTTAATTCAGCCCCTCGTCTTTCTCTCTCTCACACACACTTCTAATCTCTTTCTCTTCATTTAATATTCTATTTTTTTCCTACTCTGTCCTGTTCTCCTGTTCTCTCTGCTCCGGTGTTTTGAATCCGGGGACTGGCAGATTGCTGTGCCATCTGGCACTCTGATTTTTATTCCATTTAAATTTATTTATTTTAAACAATAGACTCCCTACCAATTTTCCTTTTATTTATTTCTTTTTTCAGTGCGACTCCTTTCCTCCCTCCCTTCCCTGCTCTGTTCTGTATCACTGCGTGATTTAGTGACTGACTGTGAATACTAATATCCTTGTGGTTGTCCTGCAGCAAAAGCAAGTTCCATTCTGGTCTATTGTCGTCTTTAGTCTGTTTCATTCTACACCGTGTCTCATTTTCTTTTTTCTTTGTTCTTTATCAGTGTTGTACTTTTAATTCTCTGTTAAATTCTCTGTCTTTTTTCTTTGTGTTTTTATGTTTTATTATTTTGTTCTAAATGAGATGGATGATTGTGTTAATGAACACGACCAATAAAAGGTAGTGTGACAGACAACAAAAGCCAGATATCAAAGACAGTCATATCAAGGTCAGCAGAGCTGTGGATCAGGTCCAGTCCATGACACGCTATCCTCCAACACCCCTCCACCCCCATCAATGTCCCACCTCCACCCATCAAGGCAGTGCTGCATTGCTGCTGGCCCCACCCCGCCTCCCTCTGCAGGATGGGGATGTTTTTCTGACCTACATTTCATCGAAGCCTCTCACACTCACCCTTTCATTTGCTTCCTCTTCTCCTCCTCTTTTCTATTTTTGTCAACACACATCAGACTTTGGGTCAAACCCACCTCTGAGCCTTTTTGGCTCTCTGCCTCTTTTCTTCGTCACATTGTTTTTCATTCTGCTTCTCTGTACATCTACCCCTCCTCTCCTCTACACATGAGTTTATATTATTAACCCCCCCTTTATTAAATTATTGAGTGTATTCAGCCCTGGTATGTATCATATGCTGTGACCTCGTAACATAATGATAGTCAGCACTCAGCACTCTCTTCTTCACAGAGCGTGAGATGATTTTCCTGTGCCATTACCTATTGTTATGAGAAATCTCACTGAATTCATACAAGACAAATGTGTGTCATAGTTTCCTGATAAAACACACACAGTGAAACTTTAAAATATAACTCCATGACTCATTTCTCCCTTGTTTCTTGTAATTATGTGTATAGCTGTGACACTGGTGACATGGACCTCCTCCTGGAGATGATAAGTGTTAGAGCATGTGTGCACGTGTTTGTGTGTGCTAGCAGAGTGACGACAGGAGGGAATGATGGTGGCATGGATGCCAATTATCATCTCTGATAAGTGCAGAAACACCCCCCAGAGCAGCCAGGAACATCTTTTGACAGACACACACACACACACATGTTTCATGGATACTCACGGTTCAGGCCCACATCGTGGTAAGTGAGGATAGCAGGTTTGTTTCCTTTGGGCGCTCCGCGGATCACCACATGCAGCATCCCAAAAGGGGTCTCAACATCATGTTCCTGTGAAACAGAAACACACACACTCTCACCTGGTGCTTCACACATCTGTTTTCATAAGAGCATCTGCACCTAAATCCTCCCAGACACACAACACACTGATCCACAGTCTCCACTGCTTCGCTTGCCATTAACAGCCAATCTACGCAGAATTGTTCCTCATTAATCTTTAATGTGCATGGTAGAAGTGCAGGATCTCAGCTGTACATAGGGAGGACATTGTACTGACAGGAAATCATTGGACATGGAATCACTTCACATGCAACAATCCAAATGTACACAGTGTATGAGGTAGAGTCCCAAATTTTATGGTAAAAACACAGATAAAATATTTCTTTAAAAAACTTCTATGGCTAAAAGAGAAAGGAGGTTTGATTTTATGTAATGATGCAGTGAACTTTACAGGGCAGCAGAGCTGGGCAGTATGCTTACATGGATAACTAAATATGCAAACGACTTGCAGCTGAGAATGGAGCAGAATTCAAGCCTGAATGTTCATCACTCGCATTCACAGCTCAGGTGAAAGTAAATCCACTAAGGTGGATTTTATACCAGATTGTATTAAAATTGTATTAAAAAATGTAAACGATCTATTAATGACTTTGCTATTATTGTTGCTGTAACATTCAGATAATGTAGAATGTGTTGTCAGTGCTCTGCTTTTCCAGATTTGTCATCTGAATTTGAATTGCTTGGGTTGAAATCAAAGTAAACTTCTCTGATGACTCACACTGACTGTCGGCTTGTTGTGACCCACATTTTGTCAGCATTCGATGGTCAGAGCCAGCCAAACTCAAAATGGAGGAAGGAGATATGTGTTGCCATGAGCTGCGTAATGAAGGCACTCACACTCACACTCACACACACACACAGTAGAATGGTGTTTTGGGATTATCATGCTTGGTTTTAAACTGTAGTAAAGCCTTTATGATGATTCTGACACTCCCGTCTATACACTCCACTATAAACAAACCAAACAAAGATCCAAAACACACTGACATGCCATCATTATCTTCCTCACCATACAGGGACAAACAGCACGTATAGATGCACCCAACTGCCAAAATTCTCCATAATCCTCCCCAGCTGTGGACAGCAGTTATGAGTTAATCCAAGCAGATTATCTCACTATTATTTCAGTATCAACATCAGTGTTATCTGCAATCAGCGTTCTAATTTGAGGCAGTTACTGCATGTGGGGCTGTGTTCATAGTCTGTTTTCAGTGACGGGATTCTGGTAAACATCATCACCTTTCCCAGACACATGGGTTCTTGATGACCTTCAGGCTGCCCAGAGGAAAACACTGAGAGGTATTTCAGTGGCAGTGGAGTACCATCATTTATCAGAGATCTAAGATAAGAAATCACATCTTTTCATTTTCCAAAGCAACTTGATTAATGTGATTTATAGCGTTTCATTGTGAGCTGAGGTCAGTGGATAAGCAAACATCTTGGCTGCATCACACAACAAGAAACACCAAACAACAATAAAACAAAGAAACAAAACAGATCAGTCTAAATCAGTTGATCATTGCCTTCACTCTGCTCGCTCCTCCTTTTCCTCACACACACACACACACACACACACACACACACACACACACACACACACACACACACTTTTACTCGTTTTACGCGTTTCAAGGTTACCAAAATGGATGATACTGCATAAGGATTAACACTTCCTCTGCTCACCCATGAACACACACACACACACACACACACACACACACACAAAAGCATGCCAGTGTGTTTATCCGCAGAGGTTAGCGCATCAGTGCATTGCAAAGCATTTGTGTTGGCATGCTTAAGTGTGTCAATGGGCCAGAGTTAAAGACGGACCCATCACCCGACACTGATGCTGCAGTTTCTCCAGCTCAGCACAGAATATGGTGAACAATCATCAGACCGTTTGCAAAGATGCAGACATTTATTCAGACATAGCTGACACCAAACACACTCTAAGAATAAGAGACTCATAAACAGTAAGTTACAGTACACATCACGCACTCTTCTCCTGCCACTCACCCCATCCCAGCACTCAGGCATGGCTCCACAGTAGCTGTGCTCTTAGCCGATCTAGAAGAGGAGGGTGCAGACAGCAAGACAAGCAGCCAGGCCTCTCCTGTTTTAAGGGACTAGGTCCTGGTGAGCACTCGCTGTCAGATGCCGAGCTGGATAGTAGACGCCGCAGGCTGCTGCAGTGCCTTTGTATGCTCGGCGCTACTCCCACCCAGTTTGTTAAGCTCAGAGCTGCTGCCCTCCTCCTCTTCCTCCTCCCCTCCCTCCCTTTACATTTTATAGGCACCAGAGACAGGAGGTGGGGCAGGCTGGAGATGACTGGCTCACAGCGTTGCCTCCCCTTCGGGATTGGTCGGCTGTCTTGTCAGTCTTTACTCTGAAGGTGCCCTCCCTCTCTCATCAGCACCACTGCTCTAGTTTTGATCTGTTTCTGCTCCACTGTCTCTGTTTTTCCTCAGCAGCCTTGTTCTGTTACAGTCTTTTGGCAAAAACAAAACCGCTGCTATCCATGAATTAGCTCTAATGAGGTCGAATCTTTGGATGAAAAATATTAGAAGACATCTACTGAAAGTCTGCAAGAATCAGCCTGCTTAAAGCCCTGTCACACTGGGGTCACACTGGCTTTTAAAACAGCATCGTTTTGCCGTATATTCAGCTCATTTCAGCTGAATCGCTGTGATCTGTAGATGTGCTCATGGGGTCAAAGTAAATCTGTGCAAATGTTTTGCAAGTTCAGTTTTAATAAACTAGACATGCAAATTTGCATCAGTGACCAAAAGCAAGTTGTCTCGACTCTGCTGATCTTAAGGCAGGCACAGTGTCCAAAATACAATATAGTGCACTATATTTACTGCCTGCCATTGTATTGCAGTGCAAATGTGTGATATTAATGCTTTATATACACTGTAGTTCCCTGAAAACCTCCCACACTGGAGTGAAAAAGCAGTATCCACTGCATCTACATCTCTTTCTGCTAACAGTCTCACACTGAAGGGTGATGCAAAAATTACAAAGGTGTGACACTATTGACTGAGAAGCACTGCCATGTTCCCAGCTGGCTAGTTTGTTAGCACTTAGCTTGCCAGCTACAGCAGCCGTGTAAGTAGTAACAAAGTTTATTTCTCTGACTGCAACATCATGTGAACGCAGCATAATTCCATGATGAACTTGCCGTTTAATAAATGCCTTTAATCCTTTTGCACGTTGCACAATTGCCTTTCTTTTTTCTTTATCACTACATGACAATATTCTCCTACAAACAGGTTCTGTATTATGAGTGTACAGCCAACACTACTCTGTTTTTTAATCTTTTCAACAGATGGATTATGTTCTCGAAGGCCCAAACTCAGTCGAGTGCCAGCTGTGGTTGATAATGCTGTAACCTGAATTGCCCCATCTGAGAGGATTTGTGGCTGTTAAGATGTGCTGCAGCTCATTTAGCCCTGGACCTAATAAAAAGAACCTTTAAGGACACTTGGTGACTAATTCCTAAATATCTCTCCACTGAAATAAAATATCACTGAGGTTTATGAAAGGATGAGAGGTGTACGTGCATATTCACGACTGTGATGGTGTGTGAGCGACTGTCATGCTGACTACAGTGCACGCACACTGTTCCTAACACACAGCCTCCTCTCCTGGCTCTCTTTGTCATTCAGCAGCCCAACCCTTTGTTCTGTCTCTTCAACCCCATCTCTCCCCCTTTTCTCTCCCTCCATCCCCTCTTTTCTCTCTTCATCTACTGCCTCGTTCCTGTTGACAGAACACTTGGCGTGCTGACTCAACTTGAAACAACGCTCTTTGCTTTCCCTTCCTCTCTATTTCTGACTTTGACCCCTTTTCCTTCATAGAGGAGATTAACTCTCTCTCTGCATCACTCTGACTTCAACATACAAACTCTGCCAACAAGCACTGGACAGTGATGGGCAGAAGGGACACTGAAGCTGCTTTGAACTGATATCAGAGAAATATTTAAGTCATTTAATTAATTTATACCAAAATGTTTTATGGTTTTATGGGGTTTCATGTCTTCTTTTTCCATGTAGACAGTTATGTACTGTATGTTACAGCTTTCTGCAGCTAAGCTGCCATCACCATCTTGTTAACTATTATATATGCAGTGCTATTACACTTAACCCCCCCAATCAGACAAACATGCACACACATAACGACTATCAGCTGTGTTTAGAGTTCTAAGAAGCCAAGGCTAATCTACCTGTACCAATAATATTTTACTATTAAAACATTAAATTGTACCAAAACTGCTCTTTCTGACTCTTTTGTGTTTCTGACAGCTTGCTGCCCCAGTAATTATTACAGGAACAAAGGAAGTTAGGTGACAGATACAGAAAATGATTAGAAAGGAGACTTTCACATCAGACACAGCTGTCCATCTTCCATGTGAAAAGCTCCAAATTGTTTCTTCTATGACTTTATTTTTTATTGTAACTGTGAAAATGAAGGTCCTCTAAGCTTAAGGAATCCTCTAACCTCCCTTACAAAACATGATCTCTTCCTGAATCTGGCTAAAACTAACCAAACTGTGGCTGTGGCATAATCTTAATTGTGTGTATGTTATTGCCACCATGCCGATCACTATCTGCTCCTGTGGTTCATATTCTTGTTACCATGACAATGAGGGTCCAGTGCGCCTGCCCCTGGTCCTGCTCCTATGGGTCATATCCGAGGGAATTTTGAACAGGTAGCCTGTTTGAAGAGCAGCCATGTGCAGTAACTCCCTGGAGCTCTTTTATGCTTCCTAACATCTTTTCTCTCATTAAATTTGTAGAATTAAGTTACTAATACAACATGTGCGAGTGTGTTGGCAGTGTGCAGTGTTTCTGCTGTCAGAGTGAGTACGCTGCACAAAACTGTTAAGACAAACACTTACAACCTTGGTTGTCTAGAAACATCAGCTCTGATTATGTGCCTCCACTACATTAATGAGCAGCATAATTATACAATTTATTGCAGTAATTACAGTAATTACCAAGCATAACCTTCCATCCTCTATCATGTTGAGGCCGTCAAGTTCCTGATAGGGCACAACAGTGACTGCCCACTTAACCTTGCTCCACTGTCCCGAGGAGGATGGAAAGGGTGCAGCTCAAGAGATTGGCTGGTGTGGTACTCTGACAAGACCTTAGGGTGGGTGCAGGGTTTGCGCATAACACCCCCACAGTTCATACTAACCTTACGAACGCCAACAACCCACTGCCAGATTCTGAGGCCGAACACAAATGTCATCATTTCATAAAAGCTGAGGGAGATTTGCTCACCTCTAACATTTCCAGGAGGGACTGGAGGATGTCACAGACCATGCAGGAGAGTGGCTCCAACCCTATAGCTAGTAAGTTGGCCCTCTCTTTATCTCTGCCAATGCAGTGAACCGTATCCCTGGAGGCAAAGAGGCTGACTATTGTCCCACCAAATCACTGCACCAGGCTGTTTTGGTGTGAACGCAGCCTAACTTGGTAAGCAGACAACCCATTAAATCGTACACTACTCAATACCAAGATACACACACATCTGACTGCTTGACCATGGAAATCAAGGAATCAAAGCAGCTGCTTGAACAGTATCCACGTCAGATGACCCTGTGGGAGTCAGTCCGAGTATACACTGGATATGTAGGGTGGAGAGAGAGGCTACACACATGACAGGCTACACACAGCTTCTAAATGATGGTTATACTTTTAATTTAATAAAAAGTCATCTGTAGTTCTCTTTAATGAATTTCACTTACACATTAATTTGACAGAATGCTAAGAGTACTGTGGCAGACAGTTTTGAGATCAGGCACACTGGAATCTCCCTTTGTTCTTAACTGAAAGATGTTGACTTTTAATTCCTCACAGCTTATACTGATGATGCATTCGAGTGAAGTTGTTCATAAGTTGTTGCTGCATGCAGTTCACCAACACCAAAATTAAGGCTGCCAGTCGATCCCAGGGCACATTCAAACTCACAATCACAATGTTTTCTCACTGCATCTTTAAATATTGCAAACTGTTTTTAGCATCATGTAGGTGTCATTGTCAAGGTCACACGTCGCTCTTCAAGTTCTCACTGGATTATCATCTTTATTATATTTATCTTTGTGAAATTACAAACATCTTCCACCTTCCTCTTTTTCTTTTCTCTGTTGACTCAGGCAGGCGACACTGTTTCCAATAAGTGAGCAAGTGCAAAGAGATGACAAAGAAAGAAAGATGAAGGATGACAGACAACCAGAACTCAAAAGAGGAGATGCGCTGTTAAGAAATGCTAACAGACAGGAGAGAGGGAGGGAGGCTCAGTCTCTACACAACAACAGCAACACACACACACAGCTCATACCTTCCAATCGCCTGCTGGCATCAGCTGTTCACAGCTTTCCTGCACAAAGAGAGACAAGAAAGACAGAGAGAAAGAAATGAAAATAGATAGGAGATAAGTAGTTTAAACTCACACACACAGACATGTTCCTCACACAAGGGTGCATCCACTGCTGGAGCTGAAGGACACTTGACTCACAGAAGAGCAGCCCAAGCTGTGCAGTGTAGGCTAGGTCCAAACCACAGACACAGAAAACACCCAGAAGCACCTTAGCAGTACAGTATGTCATGTTCAGCTGTCTCTAAACATACACAGAAATGTGTTTTATATATTCAATTTTGCTCCAGAAAAGTGAAAGATTTTTCGAGTAAAATTTCCTGTATGTATTTAAAGGGTACTCCAGCAATTCAGAATTGCTCTTTATTAAGTTGGGGCGCTCACAAGACAAGAAATATACAAAGAAGAAAGGTCAAAATTGATGCAGCAGAGCTCAAAATAGCCAGACATTTAGCCTCTTGTCAGCCTCCAAAAGTAGAATACTTCATTTCCCATAATGCAACAATATAGTGGCTGTTATTGTGACCCTGGTAAACACCCATGTCTGACATTTGTCATGCAGGCCATCTGCTAACATTTTCACGTTTTCTCTTAGCCAAAGCAGCGATAACCCCAATGACATCATCATGACATCATCAGGGTTATATTTGAAATCTCCCTCCAGAGTCACGGAAGAGATAATACAACTTTTTAGTTCTCCCCATGATGAGTAAACTGATGTTGGTAGTTAAAATTGGAGGCTTTAAAAGCATTTTGTAGTTTCCAAATACTTGAATATTTTAACACATCGGTGTGACTGCAAAAACACTTGTTCTTCCAGTGTATCTCTGGAAAGACGATAATTAAGAGAATTTGCTGTGGATGTGCATGTGGGGAAACTGGAGCAAATCAGCAGTAAAAAGCGAGGAAGGATGGTGTTTTAAAACAGGATGAGAGAGAGAGAGAGTGCAGGATCCAGATTCACCCAAAGTAAATCAACACAACATCCATTTACATCTGGGCACACGATCGGGGCATAAAAACAACATTCTTCTCATCTGGCCAAAGTGAAGACAGGAGTCAGAATCCCTGTGAGGCAGTCTGACTCTGTGACCGCAAGCATTCAGAGACACTGACCGATGACAAGCTGGATGTGACAGCTGTGACAGCTGTTCCAGTGCCAGTCAAAGCTTTTCAGTTTTTCAAACTTTGAATTTGTCAGACAAAATATTGTGTGGAAGTCTTGAAGGAAGCATGTTTTATCTTGCAGGCGAGGTGCTCACTTTTTGAGGAATATGGTCCTGACTCTCTATTCAAGAAGAGATGTGTTGAAATAAAACAGGTGTTTTTTAATCCATAACTAAATACGTACTGATTGCTGGAATATAACACCTGCTTAACAGCTTAATAACATTTTAACTTAAACTTTTTAATCGGTTCACTGATTCTAACCTGTGTTATTTCAGCACATGTCATTTATGAGCTTATTCCTGCTCTGTTGCCTTTGCAAAGCTTAGAGCAAAGCACGAACATCTGGCCAAAAAAACAGGACATGCACATGAGGTTAGACACCAGTCAGAGCCCTCAGACAGATGGTTTTGACTTGGCTCCCTTGTTAAACATGCACAAGTCAGGTCTTAGTCAGTTCACGGGGGAATTTCTGAAGAGATATCTGAAAGAAAATATGAGAGGATTAAAGATGGATGTTATACATACACAAAGTTCAAAGGAATAGTGGTGGATTAAGGTAAGGGAAAAGGTTTAAAGTCACATTTTTAGTTATTAGCAGTGAAGACTGGAAAAGAAAAGGACAGGAGTAGCACTTCAATGAACAAAGTCAGATCAGGGTCACATCTAAAGAGAGAGAAAGACATTACCTCATGACAACAGGAACTGAAGAAGCCCCGTGGAAGAATTAGAGAAATTTAAATAACACCAAATGAGCATTTAACTTTTCCGATATGCCACTGTATCATCACCAATGCACAGCCGGAGATGTGAGGGCGAGGAAATCCAATACACCAATTTCTCATCTGAACTGAAATGCACAGCTGAAAGGGCAACTTCAGTCCCTGTAGTTTCATGCAAATGGCTCCTTGTTTTCAGAGGGAAAATTTTAGCGATGCCAATGTGGTGGTCGGACCAGCAGGTGGCACTCTTACTCATAACTCCCACCCCAACACACTGCATGAAAAGGATGTGGTGCAGCTCAGCTCAGTGCAAAGGGAGAGGACTGTGGAGCTGGAGTGTGTCCTGTGACATCTAGATGAAATCTCTGGCTTATACACATTTTTCCAAAAAAACATTTTGGAAGAATGTGTCTCATTTTGTATCATATCGAAAGTCTCTGAGAAATTTAAACTTAAAGGTGATGTGATCTCTACAGGCTCTGTATTGTGTACAGCTGCATCGTGACAGGGTATGAAAGATGTGTTGGTCTCCGTCTCTCTCTGCTGGTGTTTGCTGCCATGATGTCTGTGTGTCTGTGGTGTCTGATCTCGAAGTGTCTGTGTCTGGAGGTCGGTTTCACAAATGTAGATTCTGGCCCCGATTTTAGGTTTTTCAAAAGGATCCCTCTGCTAAAAGGCTAAATTACTGCAGCACTAAAACTGAATTCATCAGGTCCAGGAGGATCAGGGGACTGAGGTGATTAAGTCTGATCCAAGAGGACCTGTGCAGGGAGGGTGGGGGGGACTTATCTAGCACCAGTAACATGTGTGCAACAAACTGAAGGCCACTTTTATAATCTGTGAACTTTACTAAAGTTCCTTCATCTAATATTGCTGCTGTTCTCCACTACATGTCTGGCAGAGCAATGATGGCAGATCAGATGTTGATCAGTGTGACATACAAAGAGGTGGAAGTAAAACTTTATTTATAATATTTCTGTTGTGAACCACCACTGGAGCAGATACTAGCAATTAACATCAGCCATGTTGGTGTGGATAAAAACCAAATAAAACCTCTGTGCCAGTCCTCTGTAGAGCTTAGAGTGAATTTCTTGTGAATTTCTTTCTCTTATTTCCATCATGTTCTGTTCTGTTCTGTTCTGTTATGAAATTTCAAGTGTCAGTTTTCAGTTCAGCTGGATTTTCTAGGCTTGTGTTGTGTTGACTGTGTGTTTGATTCTGTGTGCTGATAGTCTGATGTTTCTGCTTGTTCTGGTGGTTCTGGTAGTTACCGGGAGGACCCCGCTGGTCCGACGGCGGGTCTGGCGGAGCCAGTGCCGTGCGATGACATGCCAGCGGTGAGTGGGGCGGCTGGGGGGAGAGGGGTAGTTAAGGGGCGCGGGGCTGGCAGGGCAGGGGGGCCCCCCAGATGCCTCATCTCCTTTATCCTGCTGTGTTGTGAAACAACAAGCACAACAAGGTGGTTATTGGGTAACAACCAGTGCAGACATAGCACCAACATATACTGAACATAAAAATGTGACGTAAAACAGTCATAATTCATTTTCTGATGCAATAAACATGTAGGTCTCAGAAATTCTCTCAGATCAAATCCTCCAAGCTTAAAGACAAGACGTCTGACTTTACTTTGCTTCATCTCTGTTCCAGCATCAGCAGAAAGGTCAAGCTGAAGATCTACAACCTTCCTTTCACTGGAAAAGAGGAGCAAGTTGTGGGCAGAGAGCTGTTGGATTATATTGCCCACATGCAACTCTAAACCCAGGAATATGCTGCATTCATGTCACATGGAAAACACAGTAAAAAAAAAGCTTCACAGTAGAAAAGGTTGTTCAGTGGCTGGTATGTTACTTTCAGGGCCAGAGCCAGGATCTAAGACATCCCCAAGCCCCCTGCATGAAGTTCTGACCAGACACCATTGGATTTTTCAGATTTAATTTATTAATTTCAGATTTAAACCTCAGTGTCCTCAAAGACGGCTACAGCTGTTGTTACTTTGAAACATCACCATGTTTTTTAAAAGTGTCCTCTGGCATTTTATTGGAAACAAACAAATGCTTCCTGTCAGTGTCTGTCATCAGAACACATTGTGTGCATCTTTGAGGTCTCACAAACATGCTGAATTGATTTATTTCCTCATCAAATTTTTTTACATGTTTTTTTAGTATCTTACATTGTGCGTTGTTAGGTTTGCCTGTTAACATCTTTCTCTTCATGGCCTTTGTTGCCAGTTTTTCTGTCAGTCAGCTAAATGGAAGAAACCAACAGTAGGATGCACTGGCACATGCATGTGCGTCCTTCTGTGTGTACAATACAAACAACAGGGTCACAGTTTTAAAAACATGGCTCCACAGCACAACTAGTGACGAGAAACTTCTTAGGGTACCGTTAAATTTCCATTCACAGAAAAACCTGAAGCATTGTTTCAAGTGCCGAGTTCAAAGCCTGGTGTTTTGACAGCTTCAAATCAATTTCAACAAATAAAGACGCTTCGGCTGCGGCTGCTTTTAACCACCAGGACACAGCTGCTTTGTCCATGTGAAGTGAATGCAGCATTAGTCCAACATGCTGTGAGTCAGACCAGAGTTTTACCAGTGTTTTGTGCCAGGAGGTAATCACTCAGTAACTGCTCTTAAAGGTCACTAACACGCTGTTGCACAACACCAGAGCTCCAGACTTTAAATGAACTGGGAGAGGAGAGAGGCAGGAGACAAAGCTGAAAATATGCCTGAGCTGAAGTCATCTTGGAGCAAACAATGAAGCGAAGCGACTCGTTGAGTCACGCAAAACATGTAACTGGATCGATGGAGGCAGCAGTTGATGGCCTTGATTATTTACGAGCAGCGTGTCATAATGAGCAGGCCTAACGATCTTTAGCTGGGTGAGCTGATCAATAGCAGAATTAGTCATTCATATTGATGCACAGCAACAAAAAAACAAACAAAAAAAACAACAAAAAAAAACAAACCCTGACCTACTGTATCTCCTGGGAGCACAGTTTGATTTCTGACACACTGTCTAAGTGAGTCATGGCTAACAGGTTTAGTCAGTGGCTCTGTTCGCTGCCTCAGACTGATTCCTCCAGCAGAAAAAAAGAGGCCTGTCAGAAGCAGAAGAATACTCCACACTTGTTTACAATCAGTTCAATATGTTGTTTTCATGTAATTCTGGGCAGTAATGATTTTGTTGCTCGTTTGCTTGCCACGGCAATAAAAACAGCCTTGTCATAATCAGCCCATTCAGCCCTCACATTCATTTCTCTTTGAGCTCATCTGTTCTGCTACCTCGGATCAAGCACCCTTTATCTTCTGTTCCATTCACACACAGCTTGAGAGAATAATAACCAACTCACTTCACTAAGAAATGGCTGTTTGAAAAAAAAATGTGAGGAGAAATGGAGTCTTTTTCAGGCAGGAATCTTGACTCTTCGAGTTAATCTGTCAAGTCTCCACCGTTCCCATAATTCCTGCAACAAGAGGCTCTCAAATGCTCAAGAGCCCCTGATTCAGCTGCAACCTGTTGCTTAGGCAATGGATAAGTGGACTGGAATAAGTGGCCTTTATATAACCACCCACTTCATATTCTCTGCTCTGTTTCTGCTTTCCTCTTTGTCTTCCACCACTCTGTCTCATCTTAAGTGACCGTTCATCTTTTCGTAGCGTCGTTATCAAAGAGTCATGCTTGGATGGCGTTCATTACTTTCCTCCTCCGCTTGTAAACAAGCCCATTGTCTAATTATAAGCCATCACAGCTAATGAGCAAAAACATCTCTGTCTTAATGCACCAGGAGTTAGAGAGTGGTTCATCCTGAACACACTAATCAGCATGTGAACACCCAGACAGTAGGGTTAATGGTACAGAGGCTGCTCAGTGATAAATAAATCAGGTGCACTGACCATGTCTGACTCCACTCCTCTCTGCTCTGGCAGCAGGGGTTTCTCCTCCGTGAACTGCTGCTCCTTAATCCCTGCCATCCTGGACAGCAACCTGCACAAACACACACACACACACACAATGTTACGCGATCATTGCATCATGCAGAGCACTGTCTGTTTGTGTTTAAAATAACAAATGCATTTGCTCCCAATGTGACACATGATGATGGCAGTTCTGTTTCATTTAAATGTAAGAAAACAGTGATGTAATTTCACAAATCCACACTGTGAAATCATGGAAGGAGTCAGTACGCTGATAAAATGCTGTATTGAACGGGAGAAATCTGAGCAGCTGACAATGAAGAACTGATTGGAAACGGAGGAGATGGAATCACAATGGGAATTAGTTTTGCTGTAAACCTGCCCTGCTTTACTGAACGATCTGTGGAAAAAAAACACATCTACAGTACAGTGCACACCAGAGTTCAATAAAAAGCCACTAAAATATAAAGTTATGTAACCAGTGATGCTTCAGATTCAGACCAGAGGTAAATCCTCCCCCACATTAAAGGTGCTGTGGAGTTCTCCTCTACATAAACAAAAGTAATGTCCGTGTATAGAAGAGGCAAGAGGAGTCAATATACCCACGATTAACCCAGAATTTAAAGCTGACTTGATTTGTGACAGTGTTTAGTTTCTACCCGTCATTAGCAGCACACAGAAATGATGCTGTAAAACCTACACTGCTGACATCCATATTCATGTGCTAACAGTCATCCTCTTTCTTCCTTTGCTGGTGCATTGCGGTGTTTCTTGATGTAATACCACCACCTGTCCATCACTGGACAGGTAAATGAAATGTTCAACACAAGCATTTATGTCAAAGCACACAAGACAAACAGTGTGGAAACATTCATATATACATTGCACTATGACAATGCTAGTGGTTAAAGATCCCACAGAGTACCTAGAGTGTGTCTGGACTTAAGTACAGTCTGTAAAAAGTCCAGTTTATGTAATTTTGCTGCAGTCCTGACATGTGTTTAATCCATTAATGCAGGTTTCATTTTAGAAAAACATTAAGCACTGAAAAAAAAAACAACAAGAAAAAAAAAAAAAACGCATGCACAACAAACACCAACTCATTCTCCACTACACTCTAAAAATCAATCTCTGAGTGGTGAAATCCAAACTGGAGAGGAACAACAGAAAGTTTCACCAACTGGTCACTATTTTTTTCCAAAGTTAGTACAGCATCTACAAAAAAAAAAACACAGTTAAGTGATGCTCTAGTTTGCAAGACAACAAAGACACACTCTGAACCGGAGTAGACATAGATGCTCCCTGACCAAGAGTACTTTGTAAAAAGTGGAGCTTGGAAGTTCACAGGCTACTGCCCCCAAAAAATAGGGACTCAGGCTGTATTAAGGTCTAAATGAACTAGCCTGTATAACACACAGTTATACACAAGCACACCAACACACGCTGAAGAGCGAGGCCAGACAGTGTCAGTGCAATAACGCTGCTACATGATGACATCGGTCCACTGATGCTCGAATAGAGAAAAACATTTCGCAAACATGACCTCACACACACACACACACACACACACACACACCACACACACACACACACACACACACACACACACACACACAGAGACACACACACACACACACACACAGAGACACACACACACACACCGAGCCCAGGGTTAGGTTAGATTCTACTGTCAGTACATCGCCTGATTGAGGTACTGTAGGCCTCTGTACTACATGTTAAAACTGACAGAGTGGTGAGATCTAAGGTTTTCTGGATTAAAAACACTATCAGGGATTACGTTAATGTGAAGTTAGACAGATGGATAGACAGATGGATAATTGGAGAATATGTTCAAATAAGAATTAATACACAACAGATTATTGCAAATTATTGTTAACACTCATAAACAGCTCCAGTGTACCTTTCGTTAAGCCCCTCCACCCCTCGCTACTTTTGCCAGCAATCCAGGCCCACCATGCACAGTTACAGTTGCTGAGCTATGATTAAAAATGCTGTTTGGGGGAATGGGTTCAGTGAACTGTCACTTACTAGGTACTAATAAAGCCACTAATTGCTGTTGGGTTAGTGTTTTTACTTTCGATAATGTTTGTCACCTCACATTAACATAAGGTGCACTAACCTGTTAGCACTGAACACGATCTAATGGGATTCAATTATCTTTTACTTCATGTGTTTGTCTAATCCTTCACCATTTAACTCCCTTCAGAGTGAGTTTTGTTCGGGTTCCAGCGGACAAGGCTTCACGACTTAACTAGTTTTGGCCTAAATAAATGAAACACATGTGATGCCTGTTGAGTTTTTTGAATGTAATTGCTTTTAGCAGCACAAACAACATTCCATTCACCTCGAATGAGCTGAGACGGAAGCAGACATTTCCAAGGCAAGTATCCCCACACCCAGACAAATAAAGGCAGAACTATCTCTGTGGATGAAACTTCTGCTAAACTGACCCTTAAAGGTTTGCAGCACCTTCACAGTGCTATCAGCAGAACACACAACACCTCCCTGCCTCCTCCTTTTTTTATCTCGTACCACTCTCTCCAACCTCATTTGTGCTCTACAGTTCTCTCTCTCCTCTCTAGCAGTCACTGAGCATAACCTGTTTTGTTTTTTTTATGATTCAACACTGTTAAAGAGAGAAAGCCCAGACTTACAGTCACTTCCCGCAGCTGATGAAGTTTGTGTTTGTGTGTGTCAAATTATCAAATTATACACATCATTACAGCACAGACTTTTAAAGTAAAGCTCCACCTGTCAGAGGTAATATGGGATTTGTCTGTGTCACTGGCAGCAAGACACAATGTGACTTTGTGAACACAGACAAAAAGTCCAGTAAAATGTCCAGCAGCTTATCTGTGTCCAGATAAGCTCTGAAGGAGACAATGTACTGAGATCATTCAGAGAACCATGATCATGCAGCCAAGGCTTTTTAAAACATGAAGACATCTGTGTTGAATTGTGAGTTAAACCTGCTTTCACTGAGTTTTTTGGCCACATAGGGGCATGGTAACACACTGTAAACATAACACTGGCATGTCATCACCTTATAAAGTTGTTGCATTGAGAATGTGTCAACAGGCAGACACAGAGCAAAGTATTTATTTGCAGTTGTGTTTCTGGCCAACAAACAAATGTAGGTCCAATACTCAACTCTGTGTTTGCTCTGTTTTCATCTCCACACACTAAAGCCCCTGTTAGACATGAAATGCAAAACATGACTTGCTTCATATGTTAAAGTGACGGCATCAGGTCATTCACTTTTACATTTCCGTTCCTCATGAGCTTAATTTAATCATAACAGCACATTGATGAAAAGCACTGTGTGATATTTAGCATCTGGTGCACGACAGAGAGAGAGAACATCAGTGAGTTAAAAACATGAAGGACGAAGACTGTTTTCTGTTCTGTCACAGACTGCATCACTGGAGGATTTTAAAACTTTGTTTGCTGTTGGAGCCTCAGTGAACATCATGAGCCTGAGCGACGCTCGCCACCGCCTCTAACAGTGAAGTAACTGATACATTTTCACATGAGTTTCATCGTTAAATGTTAACTGTCAGTGCTGCCTGTTTTATATCTGACAGTACACAAGCACTGAATGACTGGACAATAAGATGAGACTCATTTTTAATCCCTATTTGCTCACATAACTAAACTGTAAAACATTTAGCTGTATATCAGTGTATTCATCCATGCAGTGGGCATGAATGGACACTGGAAATAGACGGAGAGACTGTTGATCAGATTATTACTGTAAGAGGGTTTGTAGTCTCAGTAACACCACAGGGGGAATGTAGTCTTTCCAGACTGATCTGATCAGAGAAGATTAATCCCCTCAGTGCCTTAACATTTGCTGTTTCACAGTGTCTCATAGTTTATTTATTTCGTGATTTATTTTTATGATTTCGTGCATCAGAGATGTAATAATGCATTTTAATGAATAAATTTAATAGGTAGTAACTTAATAAATGTGTTACAGTGATCCGAGGCAGTACAAGATGTGCGTTTAGTGTCTCTCTGTGCATGTTTTACATTGTGCTGCTGCAGACTTTGTGTTAATGTGACAACATTCAGTTCAGAGTTGTGGTGTGTTGGAGCTAATACAGACTTTTGCATAAAAATTTCCAGGGTGCTTATTCAGACACAAGACCAACGTGGTAAATTGCTGTCAGGTTAATTTAAAGGGGTGCATGTCTGAAAGGAGCTTAAGAGAAATATTTTGCTCTTTAGCCACTAAAAGCTCCACTATGTTCACCAGCAAGTCAATAACCTTCCTGTCTGTCACTGAGTGCTGTTCAAGTAGCGGTTATACAGCGGGTATATCAGAGCTTTTTTTGGTGTATACGGCTACTTGCTGCAATGTACTCTTAGACAGTCAATACGGATTCAGAAGTAACTGATCAACAGCACAAGCTTTATCAGAACTCATTGAAAAAATCACAAATTCCATTGATAAAAAGAAATATGCACTTGGAGTATTTGTTGATCTAAAAAATGCATTTGACACTATAAATAATGAAATATTAATACATAAATTAGAACTCTATGGGATTAGGGGGTTAGCATTGGAGTGGGTTAGAAATTATTAGAAAAACAGAAGACAATTTGTATAGTCGGGAGAGCATCAGTCGCAATGTCTGGACATTGTCTGGGGCGTACCCCAGGGATCAGTATTAGGCCCCAAACTCTTCATCATCTACATCTACGACATACACTACTCACAATAAGTTAGGGATATTGTAAGAGACTCAGTGGATGTCATACATACGGTGTTTGTTTCACTTCAGAGATTTTTGGGATAGGGAGGCAATTGTATTGGGGTGATAGACACACTTCATTTTGTGTTTTCCATGTGTTACAGGCCCAGCCTGAGATGGCTGGGAAAGGGCCTTATACTAACCTGTGTGTGTGTGTGTGTGATGTTCAGGTGCAGTAGAGGAAGTCCCGCGAGAAAGAGGGGCGGGCGAGAAGTGGAGGGCGAAGGCCGACATGTTGAACCCCTGCAGGTGCTGTTAGGCTGCAGAGTTAAAAAGTGTTTAGGAAGTTCAGGTTCCACAGTAGTAACGGCCTTTGTTTCGGCCAGGTGAAAGGAAATATAAAAATAAAGTTCTCGTTATTATCGGCACTCCGGCTGATTATTAGCGTGTTACCAGCTAAACTACGGGCCACAGGAAAAACAGATAAAAGCGGCCAGAGCGCTCCTAACCATGGTTTGGAGCCGTCCGGACTGGCACGGGTAACACACGTAATGGTCTGACTGTGTACAGTGTGCCTTACATATTGGGGCCAATACCAAAAAATACTAAAAGACAACCCTTT
>JBBMJY010000021.1:2656916-2675135 GCA_037833715.1 Toxotes lorentzi
ATGCTCCACCACATTGTGCCAGAATTGTCACAGCTCGACTTCAGGAAGTCGGAGTGCCTCATATGGTATGGCCAGCAGTGTCCCCTGACCTGAACCCCATAGAGCATGTCTGGGACCTGCTGAAGCAGAGACCGGATGATCGTACCCCACCCCCACGTGACCTGGCAGAACTGTGTGTAGCACTTGTGGAAGAGTGGAACGCATTGCCTCAGAACAACATCATGAGGCTAGTGAGGAACATGAGACGTCGCTGTCAAGCTGTCATTGCGGCAAATGGTGGAAACACCCACTACTGACACTGTCAGTTCTTTTGAGGGGGGGCTATCCTTGTTATTGTCTAAATTCATCCCTCAATTCCGCCAGCAAATTTTTGGGGTAATAAATATTAAACTAATGAAAATGGTGTTTCTTCTCATTCATTATTAGTAATATCAAAGGGGACTTTTACTTATTTCATTAAAATTCAGACCAAATAGGAAAAGCACTCATTTAAATAATTTATTCAATTCAAACAAAATTTATTTAGTTTGGCAGCAGTAGAATAGATATGTGGGCACAGGTGCAGATCGAGGGCGTAAATATAGAGAGAGTCAATGAGAGTAAATTCCTTGGAGTAATAGTAGATTAAAACATTTGCTGCAAACCACATACTAAGCACATTCATACTAAATTATCTAGAAGCATCTCAGTTCTGGCCAAAGCTAAGCATTTCCTGGATAACAAGTCACTCCACATTCTGTTTTGTTACTGGTTTAACCTTATGTAAATTACATCAGAAATTACATTACAAAGTTCAGACATCTGGGGAAATACTTATATATAATAAAGGTTCATTGAAACCACTTTTTATACTGCAAAAAAGAGCCATTCAAATAGTTCACAATGTCGGATTTTGTGACTAACTATAAAAAGAAGAAGAAGCTTTTCCGGTATCTTCCTGGACATGCCAGTGCATTAGAATCACTGCATTTCTTTGTCTACAGATGAAACATGGCAAACACTATTATCTTTAAATAAAATCCTGAGGTCATCGCTCTATTTTTCTCTCACAGATCGCCAAGACGACTGTCTTTGTATGTTCTTATTCTTCTTAAAGCTTTTCTGGCGGTTAGCAAACAGCTTGTTTTTTTCCCAGTTTGCAACATCTGTTTATTACAAACATGTGTAACGTAGCCTATTCCACTAACTTCTGATGATACCATGCAGCCTACTTTATTCATTCCAAACCAGTTAATCTGGATTTTCTTTTTCTTTTTTTTTTCTTTTTGTAATATTTCAAAAGTTTGCTGCAAATCTTGACAGTTATATGGACACATGACTGTTGTCAGGAGTTTGGATGGAGGTGCTCTGGAAAGGCCGACAGCAGAGGCAGCAGCAGTGGTAGCGAGCAGCGGGATAGTTTTCAGATGAGCGGTGTTCACAGGCACGCAGCAAAAGAATGAGCTGAGCAGTGACAGCTTAAGTACACTGCCATGATTAAAAGGGTGTGTTGGATCTGTGTTGGCGTGTGAGGAGTCCTGTGTCATGTGAGCGTAGCTGTGGACCAGCATGCAGGCTTTGCTTGTATTCTTTTGAGCTACATATGTGTTTAAAAATGTGTTGCTGGGTACATAAATTAGATCAGGCTAAATTTAACTGACCTCTGTCAGTCCAGATAAACAAAACTGAATTGCCTCTAATGTGATCATGACCTGTGATCTGATAAGAAGAAAACTCTGGAAGAAGAATCAGTGACTTAAAAAAAAAAAAATTAGTATAAAAGATGGCGGGTGATCTGCTGTCAGCGGTTGATCTGTTGGTCTCAAACAAAATGCACTCAATGATTTAACTTCTCTCCTCTCTCTTTTTCTCCATCCCCTCTCTCTACCTCCTCCCTTGCTCTCTCCCTCCCATCGTGACCATTTTATTAAATGGGTGTGACCTTTCTGAAGCTGCTGGAAAGGAGCCATGAGGGGTATTAAAACCAGAACAGGGACCAAACAACGGCTCCTCTCCTCCTCCTGCTCCCTCTCTTTATAGCTGCCTGTGTGCTGCTTTACTCTGTCATCACTTTCCTTCTTCATCACCTCTTCACTTCCTTAATCTTCTAACAAAAATAATAAATCAGTGACCTGTGTACATTAGTCACACTTCTCACACTATGTATATGTGACTGACAGTAACTGTACTAAATATCTGGAAGCTCTTCCAGTTCCTCTCTCTGGAGTATGAACTTTTAGTTATGTATAACTAAAAGAGGTTAAAAAGCTCATTGCACAGTTGGGTGATCAACACGATCCCTTCAACATGATATGTAAATGATAAATAGGCTGCATTTTTACAGCACTTTACTGGTCTAATCAAGCACTCAAAGCCACATTCACCCATTCATACTTTTCTAGCACACACACACACACACCGATGATACATCAGGGGTAATTTGAGGTTCAGTGTCTTGCCCAAGGACACTGCGACATGCTGACTGGAGGAGCTGGGTATCGAACCAGTGACCTTCCTATGACATCAATGACTTTACAAATTACTTGTAGAAGCACAGGTATGCAAACCAGAGAATGAATGTGTTCTTTCCCACCAAGCTTTGTGTCTGCTCCTCATGCTTTGGCATCTCTGCTTGTCTAACTCTCTCTGTCACCGCTTCTTTTTGTTTCTCTGCTTTTCTCATTCATCACTGCTGTTTGACAGTTAGTTGTTTTTTTTGTTTCCAAAACCTCTTCCCCACACTTTCCTTTTCTGACTTCCAGCATCTCTCCCCTTCTTCTCAGCATCCTTTGACATTTTTCTTCTTCTTGCCCCTCCAACACGTCTCTCTTTTAACTTGATCTGTCACTTTCGCTCTCAGCTGGTTTTTCACACCATCTCATCCTCCCTCTCTGCCTTTTCTCTGGCTTCATTCTACCACATCTCATCCCTCTCTTTCTCACCCTCTCTATTCATTCTGACATGCTTATGTAAGACAGCTGGTTGTGAAATCAATTACGATTGCATTACCCGGCTATATTTGGCCTTGTGACGCCACTGCTGCTGGTGGAAAGATACCAGTGCCATCCTCCTCTGGCTTAATGCTTTGTCTGGTGTCTAACTTTTTACAGTAGTCAGTCTGTTGGTCATCTGGTCTGTTCTATACTTTGATCTGTAGCAAGAGGTCTCAACAGTTACTGTGCAGATTGTGATTAAATTTGGTAACTTGTGCGATCCACTTTAATAACTAACCAAGCCATTGTTGTAATCAGTGACGCCACCTACGTGTATGAGTAACCCCAGCCTTAACTGACTGTGGTTTAATGTTTCTTAAGAACTGCTCATCCAAAAACATTCACAGCTGACAGTGCAGAAAGACAGACAGACAGAGCCTCCTCCATTTATAGTTAGATAATGTTTTCATGTGCATAATTGATTCCAGTTCCAATGATTTCTTTTCTCGTCAAATGCCAAGCCTACTGAGGGAAGGCTGCATGCTTTCAACAGTGAATCGTGCACCAACTTTGTGGAACAGTCTGCCTCTTGACATCAGGCAGGAATGTTCTGTCCATGTATTTAAAGCTAAGGTGAGGACCCACTTCTGCTACATATGAGTCCTGAGTTGTGTTTTTGAGTTTATTGATTTATTGTTTTTATTATAATTCTATTATGATCTTAACTTGCTCTTAACTGGTTTGTGAACTGAACTGAACTGTAACTTATTTTATTTGATTGTGTTTCTACTCATATATTCATCTTGTTGTACAGCACGTTGATGGAAAGCGCTTTATAAATAAATTTATTATTATTATTATTATTATGGATGTAGCTTTATCATCATTAATACTCTGCGACATTGCACCTAAAAAAATCTGAAAAGTAAATCTGATGACACAGCAACAGCTGCTGTCCTCCGCCATCACAGCATGCTCACTGGGACACTGGAGGTTCACACCTCAACTTGAAATTGTCCATAAAATGGGTGAAACATTGATGCTTTTGGGCTAAAAGTGGATTTTGGGACAGTTCTGGTCCACAGCTGATGACATTTCAGTCCATGATAACACAAATACAAACAAAATTGCAGACTGAGAAAAGACACACATCACATCATCATAGACATCTTTTGTGTCTGCATGTTGTGTATCTAACAAACAACACAGCCAGTAAAGCCACTGAGTGGAACAGTGAGGCATGTGGCCATGACAGTCCACTCTCCACAGTGGAGGACCCAACTACAAAGCTTCTCTTTATCCCTCAACCAACTGTGGTCAGGCAGCCAAAGTGTCAGTGGGTGAGAAGTTATTTACAGGTCTGTTTTCTATGTCTGCTTTTTGTCTCGTTTGGACAGAAAACAGTCTGCTTTTACAGCAGCTTGTTGAGAACAAAACAGACCTGTCCTCTTTTCGTTTCTCTCCCTCCTTCGCTCCTTTTTTTTTTTTTCCTGCCCAGACAGGGTTGCTATGACAACTCAGCTTAGTCCCATCAGGTCTGGCTCACCTTCTCCTCACAGCTTTTTTTTTTTTTAACATTACAAGTGAATTTTCCCACAATCTCATAAAACCACCTTCTCATTGTACATCTTATATGTTATCATGTTGCTTTCATCTATTTCTTATTGTCAGGTTTACAAAAAGCATGTTTTCTTTGTACTTCCCTTTTCATTTCACACTGGGTTCATTCAAGCATTAAAGGCAGAACTGACGCCATACTATAAATACTATCTTTGCATTATCATTATATTAACTCAGGAGAAGTACTGCTGCTCTCCCCTCTCTGCTCTCCCTCTGTAAATTACACATAATGTCCTCTTTTGTGTTCCATTCACAAGTACATCTTGCCAAATTACACATCTCACAGTTGTACCATAGTAACCTTTTCTCTTTGCCATTGTCTTTGTTTTCTTTTCCTCCTCCTCCTCCAGTCCACACAGGGTTATAAGACTCCATTTGTATTGTCTTTGATGTATTGTCTATGACTATGATCTTCTGTGCAGGATAAAATCAAGGTAGGCACATGAAGGTCTTTACAAAACATTGATTAGAGCAGCTTTAAAACAGATTTGACCACCCTTTTACCGTGTCTTTAAAAGATTATTACATATTAGATTTGGTCATGTAATTTCTGAGCTCTGGCACCTCTGTGCCTTTACTAAAAATGGCACAAGACGTGAGAGTAGTCAGATGACAAGCCAGTGTTTGGCCAGATTATCTCAACCACTTTATTTGGAGGTAAAACTGAAAGTGAGCACACCAGAAATGTTGCTAATCTTTCACTGCAAGTAGAAAACTGCATCCATGCATAAGTACAGGTGGTCAAAGCTGAAGGAAGTCAGTCTGTTGTTTCTTGCGTTGTTGCTGTGTTCTTAGATCTCAGCAATTAACTGGGTCACTGCAAGGTTATCACTACTGACAGGAATGATGGGCAAAAATACAAAAATAAGATCTGTTTTGTAATAAAGAGGATTTATTCTAAAAAAAAAAAAAAAACAGTCATAGAAGAACTAATTGAATTTACTAGTTTTGCCTTTCCAGACTGGTCTCTGATTGATCAACACAGAGCTGTTGATGCTATCTATGACAAATTACAGTGTATCCTGTATGCTGTTGTGTTGTATTTCTGGGTTTTCTTTCCTACGTGAAGGAGATCAAACCAGCACAGAATGATGCTATAAGGTTTGATTCATTACAGACATTGTTTGTCTGTGGTTGCCTGTAGAGACCACTGTCTTCTATCAGAATGAACTATAATGTGATCACCTTATTATCTCATCACCCGCCAATGTAAATGATATGTTTTGTTATCGTAGGCTTTCTTTGCATCTTATTGAAGAACTTTCAGCTGCAGCTGGAAGTGAGGTTGTTGAGAGCAGAGTTGTGGGGAAACCAAAATAAAAGTGAGTTAAAACACACTAAAATACTCCATAGAGCAGAAGATAGTGTCAGAATTCAGTGATAGTTGTGTGTAGGTTTGTAACTGCGAACAATACCTTTGACATTACACATAGTTATTTGATCCACTGCTTATATAAAAAGACTTTATATAAGCTTTAAATGTGAAAATTTAGCAGTATTCAGCAAGCTTTTTTTTCTGCAACTGAGTAAATTTTTTCAAATGTTGCTGTTTCCATCAATCTTTTCTAATGCAATATTTCAAAATGTGCATAAAAATACTTGACAGAAACATGGCAACTGAACTACATATCTATAGCTTCGGTCCAGCACTTTGGCCCACTTTGGTCTTAGGTTACCAGTCATTCATGGCACCCAGAGGATGCATCTTATTGGCTTTGAATAGATTGCTGTGAATTTTGCTGTAGAGATACAGATATTACAAATATTAAGACCTCTTGATGATCCCCTGATTTTTTATTTTTCACCACCATTAAGTCAAAATTTTCACTTCTTTAGTGAAATATCTCAGCAACTCCTAAATTCCATGGGATTAATACGTAATCTGTACAAACTTTCATGGTGCCCAGAAGATGTGTTCTAATGAAATTGGTGATACCTTGAGTTTTCGTTTAGTACAACCATGAAGCTGCCATTTTTTTTTTTTTTTTTACGTACCTCAACAGTTTGTAATAACTTCGGTGACCCCCGACTTTTCATCTCAGGTCAAACTTTCATTTTACCCATTACTTTGGTTTATGACCGAATATCTGCAAAACTAATCACATCCCCACCTGTCCCACTTGTAGTTTGTCTTTATTGCCAATTGTCAGATGTTCACATGTTAACAAACTTAACCCCGCTGTGGAACATGGTGAACGTTATGCCTGCTGAATATCTGTATGTTAGTATTGTCATTGTCTGCATCTGAGCATACTTATGATGGCATTTTGCTATGCCTGATTATAACCTCACAGAGCAACTACAGCAGCTTTAGGCTCTTAATTTTATAAGTAATTAGTAATAAGAGTTTTTAGCTAGCTTTAGCTCTCTAACATGCTAAATTAAGATGGTGAAGACACATTGCACTTTATAAATCAGCATGTCAGGGTTCTCAGTGTGAGCCTGTTAGAAACTCTGTGCATCACAGAGCTGACAGTGTGGCTGCAGACGTCCAGTCTTACAGCACACAGACTGGAAATGGAAATCAATAAAAAGCCTTGTCCACAGTAGTTCTGGTTTAAGACTTTGCTGAGCTTTTGTTCCACTTGCTGTCCCATGCTCCGTGAACCTTAAAGTGCAAAATAAAGTAGAATAGTCTCATCCCAAAAAACGTGGTTTGGCAGATTAATCAATGTATTATTTTCTCTAATTCTATATGTTCAGTAAGAAGCTCATAATCATAAACATTTGAATTCTATTATTATACTGTATACTGTATTATACTGTATTATGTACTGTCTTCCATTAGTCTCATGTTTCAACCTCTGTGACTTTTAGATGTTGATAAATATATATTTCATATCCTTATTGTTAATTTTATTGTTGATTGTAGTATGAAATATTTTGTGTTGCTTCTGTGAAGCACATTATCCTTGTATCAGTGGATCTGCATTAGCTGCTTCATGGCTGTTGGACTACCAGCTGACTGGTAACAGCCAGTAATAAGTATACAGGTGTAAAATTACTGTGAGTAAAAAATATATGCAAGAATCCACCAGCATCATATCCATTATACTGGCAGTGGGCAATATAAACAGTACATATAAATCATGAAATGCAGAATAACATAAATAAAATAAATGACCATCATTAGAAAACCTATACACCTAAATGACAGAAGTCTATGCCTTCATTTATCTCTTGTTTCCTCCCTGTTGACTCAATGTCTTTCAGTTGGTGGTGAGATGTGACTCCTGGAGGGGCTTCCTCCAGTCAATCAGAGATGAGATGCTAATCCTGACTGACATGCCCAGACAATCACTCCTGCACATCACATCACCCCTCCCATTACCAGCCAACCTATTGATGATGATGTGTCAGACCTGTTGGTCCGACACATGCTGGCGTGGACACACAGAATGGAACAATGCTCCTGCTGACATGCATGTTCTTTTGCTGTTTTTTCATTCAAAATCACAGCCCAGCATACAAATGTTTTTAAATCACAGGAAATTAATTCAGCTGTTTCCACCATCTGAAATGAAACTTTTTTATTTTTAAATATTTATATTGCAGATATCAGTGTCAGAGTGGGAAATTAAATATTAAATACCAGCTACCAGCTCCAGATTGAAACCATCAGCAGCTCTTTCTCTTCTGGCATAAAAAGCTCCCTTGTCAGCGCTGTCAGATGAAAGCTTTTTGCCTCCAAAACACTGCAGCCAAAAAAAAAAAAAAAAACAGCTTTACAGGAACACAGCCTCATTTTGAACTGAAGCCCCGGTATTTTTGCATTCATACTTCTGGTTTTCACAACAGGAAGCGAGCTGATTCAGGTAAAACACAAGAAAGTACCAAAGAAGGGGACTCAGAGAGTGTCCGGTTGGCGAGCTCACACTTTTGACAACACACTCTCTCAGAGCTCTATTTTTGCCTCAGTTCTCAGTTATGGCACCAGAGTCAGGGCGTGAGAGGGCAGTGCTCCTTGGGGTGTCTGAGTTCCTGCTGAGAGCTGGACTTCAGCAGCCACCATGCAGGGGTAAGGCTATTAGTTTGGAGCACTAAAGATGTGTGCAGAGGACGAGGCACTGAGCCTTTGTAATCTCCAGTCTTATTCGTTCATTTACTCAGAATATTGGCAGGTTTCTAAAGGACAAATTTAAGAGCTTTAACAATCTCTTTAATGCTACCTGGAATTCAATTTGAGACCAATTAAAAATCCCATATTAAGAGAAAGGTTGTCAGAAGCAGCCTCTCTCAAAGTAATAGAAATGGTGAAACTTGGAACAGTAGAAATTAGCAGCATTAAATTAATTTGCTGTACATGGATAAATCACAGTGATGTCATACTGTTCAAAGTTCAAAGTTCACTTCTGATCATAGAAAATAGCCATTGCAATTTGGTAACTGTTCAACAGCTGGAGTTAGCCTTAAACCAACATGGACAGGAAGTCAGACAAAAAAACAAAACAAAAAAACAAGAACAAAGGAAAGTTGAGCACCTGCAAGTCCATAACAACTGTGCAAACTCCATGTGCTGATTAAGATCATGTGATATGACAAAAGCGCCAGAGCTGCTACTACATGGATGTTTGTGGTGAGATTCTTCATTCATAGTGTGGCTGGTACTTTGTGGTAATTTCATTAACTGTAAATCTGTTTGTTAGCACTCTTTACACAATCCACTCAGTAGGGACCCACAGCTAACTATTGCCCCGGGGGGGGGGGGGTCCTGTTATGCACCCAGCATAACTATCTAACCCAGTCATCAATGGTTAAAACAATGGCCGTTATCACCTATCAGCATTATATGACAGACTAATCATCAGCTGTTACTGTGAGCATTTAACCTTTTACAGCATGAAGGATTTTTTACACTTGCTAGACTCTGGCTCCTTAAATATCTGCCAGTTTGCTTCAGAGGATTTGAGTGTTTAAAATCCCACTCTTGCAGATGAGCACTGTTAGTAAGAATAGAAAAAGTCATGACTGATTCCACCATGGAGTTACAAAACACTGTTGTTAGTTTTTCACACAGGCAGCATGGGGGGAATATTGAGAAATGGAATAAAAGCCTGTCTGTAATATGAATCTGGTTATTTCTGCTCTTGAGACCATAAAATGAGAATTAATGGTTTTGAAGTGAATCTATGTAACTTGTAACTAACCTATGTCACTGACATTTATGGGCTCATGGTAAATAGCAAAATGTTGGGCAACAGTGAGACAAATAGTAAAGGATCATGAAGTCTGACTCTCTTATGTGTTATCTACCCTGAAGCTTGTTAACATTAGCAGCATTAGCCACCATGAGCTACTGGACCTAACAGATGCAGTGAACCTGGAGCATCAAAAACTCAGAATATTCTGACTTTAGCGTTTAACTCTCATTTTAGAACTTACAAATTTGACTTTTAATTTGTTAGAAGAAGAAATGTTACTGAATCCCTTCAAGGTTTTTGTTTTACATATTTTATACCATGCAGTAAATAACCGTGGAGCAAAGACCATTGCACTGAATATTCAAATGATTACAATTTAAATTGTATCATATATAGAATTTTGCATATATTTACAATTGTGATAGATTTTGATGTTGGAAAAAATATTCAGCCACATGTATAATAATTTTATAATAATCTAAGAGAGGGAGTGCATTTTAAGAATGTTAGATACTGATTTCAATGTCTGGACACTTTGAAATCAGACACTGACTACAGCCTGCATGTCAAGAAAATAAATGATGCATAACTCAGCTTAATTCTGCTGTGATGTATATCCTAAAATATACTCCCAGCTTTGAAGGGGTGTACGGGGTGGATGAGGAGCTGGCACTGCCTGAGGTGTAAGCAGTGATTAAAGTGAAGGTCCCCATCTCTGGGTTTGCATATAGTCTCTTGTCACATTAATTCCTCTCCAGTGGGGCTCTGAACAAGAGGTGGCTCTGTAAAGTCTGATAAGACAACTTTTATTAATGTTTAAAAGCTGCACAATCCTGTGTACAAGCAAAATAAAAAGCTGAGGCAACACTTGTAGCTACCCACAGCTGTTATCTCCACCACTGCGTAAAATCATGACCTAACTTTAAACTGAGTATTTCATCATAAGGCTGTAAAAGTACATTTAAATAGGCTCCACAGCCCAAGGACAAAAAGCTACAGCGACTTCAGAAAGTACTCAGATCCTTTCATGTTTTATTTTTATTTTATTTGACTTTGTCTCAATGGATTATTGAGTGTACATTGATCTACAATTTTATCCATTTACCGTTAAATCGACAACATAATGAAGGAGTCTGAATATTTTTTAATCCCCATATACATGAACTGAAGCATATTGGGTGTTTAATATCAAAGCCCTGCAGATTGCTTTGAAAAATTTGTCGATTTAGCGGTTTTCATTTCTGTGTAAAGGCAGCGCCTGCGGTCACCTGGAGAGCAGAAACAGGAAGGCATCCTTTTTCATGCAAATCTCCACCTAGTTAACTAAAGTTTTAAGGGAAAAGTTTTTATAGTTATCATCCACGGCTTAAAATATGATTTTTTTTATATCAACAATACTCTCCATGTTTCCTGAAATAACTTGTTGTACACTGACTTTTCAGTGGGTTTGCAGTGTTTACACAGATATGTGTTCACCCCCACCCCAATAATAATTAAAGCCACAATGACCCACTGGTTTTCTGTTTAACTCTCAGGTCTTCTACTTGTTTTCTACTTATATAGAAATATTATTATATCAGCTCAGTGTGAAATTTGATTTTTGTGTGAAACTGAAGGCAGTCCAAAATGTCATGCCCAACCTGATCAATGGAAACATGTTAACACCAACATATAGGCTTATTTGGAAATCAGTATGACAACAGAATAAAAAATTAAAGCCATCAGGAGAAGAATGGGAAGTAAAAAACAAAAAAAACAAAACAAACAAAAACATGAGCTATTTTAAATATGACACTATCATTTATCATAGGAGGCCAGATCATTATAAGCTTGCCTTAGTCGAGTCTTAGTGCATATAACTGTGAAGTGGGAACGTCTATGAGCCACAACCACTCAGCTGCTAAGCAATAAACCACAGCACGTAGAGCATAGAAAATCCTCATCTTCACTCTTCACTCACTCAAGAGGCTGTTACAGTAACAAGGCCATGGTTTGGGAATGACATGTTCACCGTTCACATTTTGCCATTATTTGTGCAGCTTCTGTCACTGTCTCAGCAGTGATTCATGACAGTCACTGAGTTCCATCTCTGCCTTGTTATTAACTTGTCTAATGTTCAAGCTGAAAAGGTCCAGCCTACCTCTTAGTACTTACCCCAGCCTTTATGATAGCTTGAATATCATCTGTGACATTAACCACTCATCTACCGTCATGATAAGGCCATCAGCCACATCCAAACACTGCATCTTAGGAACTATTTATTTGACTCAAGCGAAATGGTACAATTGGATTTTCCGGCAGCTGAACCAAAAAAATGCAACCAAATATCCATTCTAATGGTTGTGGTTCTATAGACTCCCCACAGTGCTGCAGGGCAGATGCCAGCTAAGGCAGACGGGCAGACAGTGTGTGGTTACCAGCAGTACACTGAAGGGAGAGGGGAGTGTTTGCTGGACTCCTTCCTGACCCAACCGGAGAACCAGATGTCGAGGAGCAAAGCTCAGTGGAGCACACCAAGGGGATGAATGGTTTGCTGGGCAAACCACAGAGACACATGGTTTTATTACAGTGTCAAGTGAAAAAAAAAAATTCCATAACCAAGAACTCTAACAGCAGTGATTGCCCTGGTGGTGTAAAGCCACAGCATGTAAAGGAGTTAACAGTCTACAGAAAGAGAAATTTGGAACGGAGCCTGAGAAAAAAAAATCTGTTGACAATAGCCTATAATAAATAAAAAGCATCAATTAACCAAAATTACAGACAGACATGCTTTATTTTTTTTAACGTAACTCAGTGGTCCGTAGGTACAGGAGTTACCTTTGGTTCATGTACAGAGTAGGGCTGTCACTTTTTATTTTAAATTCACACAACTGTTTGAACATGGAAGGAAAAAATGTAATCTTTAGCAATCGGCTCACGTTCAAAGTGTTCACAAGGTTGGTTGGGGTTGAATTAATTTGAACTAATTATGTTTAAGTCCTCATTCCTTTTGCACTTCTACATTTTTTTTTGAAAAAGTGATTCCCTATCCCCTAGTTTTGAGATGTCTTAAGTGAGTTTACAGAAAGAGGAGGCTGCTCTGGAAAGACACATCACTCTTGAATGCTTTAATTTCATTTTTTAATATCATGGGCAGCCCAGATGTAATTCCTTTCACTTCCATTGTGTTGTGGGAAGAGGCAGAAATCTTAGAAGCAGATATATGGAAAACATGTGAACATTAGAGCAAAACTATCTGCATGGCTGGATAGCTCTTCTTCTGTTGGACAGGCAATAGAAAAACTGATCTTATTTCCATTCTTCACACTTTTTGTATTTCTAAAACGTTTTAGAATTAAAATTAAAATGATTATGTTGAAAGAATGGCTATTTTTAACATCAGAATGAGTTTTCTCCTGGTTGTTGTTACCCCACAGAGACTCAGCCTGTGGAGCTAAGGGGAATTTGAGGAGGTGATATGGAAATACACCACACATATTATTTTTAGCTTGATGGATTATGATCCTGACATGGCAGGCTTCTATTTTTGTTCAGTACAAATGAGCCAATAATTAAAGCAAGATTTCAATTGTCTTTCTGATATTTTGCTCACTGACAAGGCACATTCAGTAGTCCTGCCTTTTATGACAAGATGAATGTGACATCACTACTTTCTTCCAGTAATTTTTATCAAGGTAACTATTTAGCACAGTTCTTCGACTCTTCATTGCAGTTGCTAAGCTGAAGATGAACTAGACTGCAAACACACTGAAGCTCCATAATGATTAAAAGTACGAATGCAGAGATGTGTGGAACATGCAGTTCCTTCTACAGTGAATCAGACACACAAGACAACCAGCACCCAGACTGGCTTTTCAAAGCTGATAGGCGACAGTAGATAAACACACACATTAAGAAAAAATGAATGTGTGTGTGCGTATATGATGACAGGTCATGGTGTTGTGCTCCATTTCTTACTGAGTAAAGTAAGATTAACCAGGGATGGTCAAATTTACCTAAAATCACCCAATCAAGATGTATCAAAATCTTTTTGAGGTTTAGAAATGGATCTGAAAACGTTCAAGAGAGTTACAAGACTTTGTCCGATGTACTGGTGTGATTGGACACTGGGGTTCAAGTTAACACAGGACTGACATTTCACTAAAAAGCCCACATGGATCAACATAGTTATTGGTTTTAGATCGTAGACTCAGCTTCAAACATTCCTTGACCTGACTCCTGCCACTGTCCCTCTCCTGCTCTGGACTCCGCTCTCATCTTACCTTAAGGACTCTACTACCCCATTCTCACAAACAACTTCAGTTTGTTACTAAATAATTCTTCTTTCCAATTCCTTGTCCCCGCTTCTGTGTTCTGCAGTTGGGTTCTGGCCTAGGATGAACCCAACATAAAGATTTAAACTGAAAAGGTCTCCAGCTTTTCGTTTATTCATAAGGTAATCACCAGTCAAGGCATACTCTTGGGGCAGCATGAACAAGTTTTAGAAACCATCTCTGGCCATGCGCCACCAAATTGGCCTCCTTACTAACCCAGTAACTTCTCTTACTGTTAAACCTACCCAGCCAACTATAGTCCAGACTTCTCCTCCAGGTCCACTCCACCTTTAGCTGTTCTGGTTCCAAATTCCTCACCTCCCGTCCATGAGCCCTTTGTTCCTGCCCCCTAAACAGTATGGCACTGAACTTGGGTCTACAATACCTAAATGTTAAAGATATTTGATCATCCTGTTCCTGGTAAAGAAGCTATTAAATGTCTCCTCTCCCTCCAGCAGGGCTCCAACAGCATCGCTGAGCTGACAATTGAATTCAGGACACTGGCTGCGGTGGGAGGATGGAATGACAAGGCTCTGCAGGGGGCTTTTCAAAATACTTTAAAAGAATAAAGTAAAGTAAAAAAAGATGAATGTGTCTCCTGTGATGAACCCAATATCCTAGGCCAGCTAATTTCTATGGCAAATAGAGGCCGGGAAAAGGCTGCCAAACCGCTGAATTCTGCCATTCCATTAGCTTGATCCCAGTGCTCACCACCAAGAAACCCCAAACATCCCCAAATCCTCACAAGCAGCTCTAAGATAGAGCCCACGGAGTTCAGCAGAGCTTGTTTAACACCAGAGGACAGGGCTTGCCACATCAGTTCCAAGTCCTGTCTTTACTGCAGCCAGGCTTGCCACTTTATCTCACCCAGGAAAGAGCCGGCTCACCAGTAATGGGAGAAATACTGGTGAGCTGAGGGGCCAGCACACACCAATCTGGGTAATGGTCCGTCTAACAGTCTCTTGGTCGCCCAATTCTGTCTCCTCCCAGGTTCTCCAGTGGGTCCACTCCTCCTGGCTCACCACCCATCCTGGACTCAACCAAACTCTTGCCTTCCAACATCAGAGGTTCTGGAGGCCAACCATGGAGGCAGACACTAAACCCTGCATCTGTTGGGAAAAATAAGTCATCTACTAAGCTCAGCTCTGGTTTTCATCATCCCCTGCCCATTGTTGTTCCTGTCCTCACATTGCTTTGGACTTTGTCACTGATATCCCCTCTTCAAACAGTAAAACTGTCATAGTAACCTTTATTCACTGTTTCTCAAAAGCTGCTCACTTTCTTGCCCTGCACAAGAAACTTCCCTCAGGTAGGCAGACCGCTGAACTCCTGGTAGAACACATCTTCCACCTCCATGGTTTGCCCACAGACATCGTCACACACTGGAGTTCCCTGTTTAGCTGGGTGGAATGCATGCATGTTTTTATATGCTTTATTTATATGAATGATGCACTGATTAGATGGCTCTTTAATTTCGTTGTACATGTTACAATGACAATAAAGATTATTCTTTTCTATTCTATAACACCTTGCCCAACTCCTTCTCTTGTAAGCCTTTTCTCTGCTTGCTTTGTTACTTACCAACGTCCTTTACTACCTGCACAGGAACACAAACTCACCATCCCTTATACCCAAGCTTATATGTTCGGCTGTTTAAGGTTTGGATACAAGCCAGGACCACTCTTCTCCGCTCCCCCACCAGAATCCAAAGTCAGGCAAACCACTGTTGCATTCCAGCTCCCAGTTACAACCCTGGCCAAAAGGAAAGGCTTGATTCCAAAGAGCTTCCTCTCACAGTGGAGTTCAGGAAGTTGCCCCCGCTTTGATGAACCCTTCGAGATCGAGTCCACCATTAACCCATTGTCCATCTTAAGCTCTCTGCCTTACTTCACATCCACCCCACCTTTTTGTCTCAAATTGACTCATCCAGTCCTCTATGCCCATCTCCCTCTTCTCACCAGGGTGGTTGGTGACCAGCCTGTTTACATGAGATCAGGTGTGCAGGTATGGGCCTACAAGCTGCAAATAATTTCCCATCTCCTCTGCTTTAAATGCCAGGTTTCAACTCCACCACACTGCCAGATTGTAGACTCAGCTACACACATTCCCTCCTGCCTCTGTCCCTGGAGCAGGAAGCTCCACCTGAAAACCATGCTGGACATGCTCAGCTCTCGCAGATGCTCTGGATTACCTCTGCCCCCTACTACAATCTCAAGCCTGGGATTCGGGCTCCCAGCCTCAACCTTTCCTCTCGTTTCTCCTCATCCAGCCTGTGCTTTCACAAACAACCTCAGCTTGTTAATAAATAATTATTTGTTCCAATTCCTTGCCTGCACCTCAGGTTTTTTCCTGCACTTAGTTTTTCTCAACAAGCCCTGTAACACTAGCATCAAGTCCAACAATAAGCTCATCTGTACAACTACAACCCTAAACAAATCAGCATTGTTGAACTGGGAGCACATTTAGCATATAACTCAGAAGCTAATCTAGCAATGGTGTATGGGGCCTGACAGTCATTACCTGGAGTCTAAAGAACCACTGGCTTTTCTCTTCTCATGTGTCATAAGTTCACATGCATTTTCCTTTATTGACACTGCTATTACCAATATAAGCTCACCAGAGTGCACATATGATGAGATGGAGATGGTTAAATTGTCAGCACGGTACAGAAGTATGGACATCTTTCAAAGAGCACTAGCTGCTGATTCTGATTTTCATTTCTTTAAAAATCTGAAGAATGAGCAAACCACTCATGCTCAAACAGTTGGCGCAGTGTGTCACCTGGAACAGGTTGCCGCCAAATGTTGTTCAGGGAATTATCAGTTTCAGGTTCTGGCTTCGCTCCCAGCCTAATTCCCAGTATCTGTTATGGTTTAAAAATGGTTTTTAGATAGATATTTGTCAGATGACAGATGGACTACTCCTGTCGTAGGCATGTTTAAAACTACATGATGAATTTTTATTGGATTTGTGGATATTTGCCCACTGCTGCAGAATGAATATGTGAAACACTGGACTGACTGATTGACAGAATGGAACGGATGGACGGAAAATGCCATAAATAAATCCACACAGGCTGGATAAAGAGGAGACCTGTGTGGCACGGTATGGTACGTTATGTAAGGAGGTACAGTGGCTTCACGATCCTACGTACATGGTCTGCAGGAGGCTCTGTGGAACCGTGCAGCCAGCCTTGGGAGGGAAGTTCCAAAACAATCCAGGCCCCATCTAGCAGTGGGTATAAAAATACAAGAGACAAGATCTACTGTACTGGTGATGGTGCATTGCAGGTGCAAAGGCAGTAATAACATTCACAGAATTATAAGAGGAGACTTCATGCAATAAAACTACACAGAGTAGACAGAAGGTAATATTAGGTATGAGACAGAGATTAATATTATCCTGTGGAAATGGCCAGAAAAGACAGGGAAATATGAAGCTTAACAATTAATAGCTAAAAGCCTGTTCTATGATTGAGTGACTGACACTATTCTAGTTACTGGATCTTACTATCAACATAAAAGAGAAGTATCTGGTCCTTGCATTCCTTAGAAAAGCCAGTATGAGGTCTTTGAAGCTGCATTAACTGACTTTTATCAGCCACTAACAGTGACCAGAAATAGGTGCAAAAACACAGACTGTAATTTACATTAATAAAACTGTAGTCTTATTTCCCAGTAGACATGGGGAAGCTAGCTTATGAGAGCAGAGATCCAACAGGAATGTCCAGCAGAGAAAATATATCAGCATGTAAAACATGCTGGTTTTCCAGTGGCTCACTTGCAGTGCCAACCTCCATTGTTTAGCTGTTGGAAAAGCCAGGGGGGAAGGCAGGGTGGAGGAGGAAGGGAGGCTGGGGCTGAGAGGGAGATTTGGGGGACTCCAAGGAGCAAGAAGAGGCATGCCAAAACAGAAAGATCGAGAAACACAGACCACATTTTACAAGCCATCCTGAGAACAGGTGTTACTAAAAGGCATCCTTACTGAATTAACTGTATATCTTGACATTTTTCTCTCCTTTTTAACAAGAACACACAGTATTAGTACAAAACTGTCTTTCCCTTCATGACTTTAAACATTTACTTAACTCAGATGTGTTGAACTAGGTAACGGGGGGGGGGGGGGGGGGGGTAGTTTCACTTGGTTATCTCTCATGGGTCCATCCATGGAAAATAACCAAAATACAAAAAAAAATACCTCCCGCGGTTAGTCCTGTAACCCCAGCACAACACC
>JBBMJY010000021.1:2690048-2709078 GCA_037833715.1 Toxotes lorentzi
CAAAGTGGGATGGATGCCGTCTCTCCTAATCAGACCAGGTTTTCCCCAAAAAGTTTTCCAGTTGTCTATGAAGGCCAAGTCGATGTCCATGTTTAATTCATATGGTGCATTACTTCATATAAGATACAATATGGATGTAAGAATTTTAAAATATCACAAATTTAAGGCTATTTGGGTTTGAAAAGGTTTTTGAAAAAGATTTTTAGATTTTTTGAAAGATGACAACTGAAGCAGCTGATATGCCTTTTTTTAGTTATATATTAATCTAGAGTTGAATTTTTGGCAACCTAACGAAGGTAAGTCCAAAATTCACTGTCCTTTTAGCTCTGTCTTGGTCTTCACTCACATCTGAAGAATAAAATCTGGTTCCTACATGTTCCTCTGTCATCTCTAGCTTGTTGCTAACTTTGCCTGTTTCTATTTAGGTGCTGGTCAGGTTGCGCAGAGTGAGTTTATCAGACTTTTTTCACTGAAAACAGCTGCTCACTGTCTGTGCCTGGAAACATTGTTGATGGGAGCAGTGAAAGTGAACCAGAACAGTAAAGTCACAAACTTTAAAACCAAAACACTGAGCTGAAAGACACTAAACACACACAAAGCACACTAAACTGCAAATCTGGATGATAATCACTATCATTGACATCTAACATGTTGCATGTAGTAATTTGTCCTTCTGAAAACATAAAAGATATTGATTACTGCAGCTTTAAGGGCCATAGACAACACATCTAGTAATACTCAGTTATATGTAAAGTAATATAAAGATAGCCATGACTGGCACAACAACAACATTGTTTGATCTAATTTCTCACAAACCATAAACCACACTTCCACAGTACAGAGTCCATCACACTCTCCTGTCCAAATACTTGTATCACTATTGCATAGCCAGACACACAGATCACCATCTACCAATAGTTGTCTATTTTTTCCTCAGGGCTGCCTGCCACCTGCTACACATAATGCGCGTTGGACTCCCTCCTCTTCCCAGCCCTGACAACATGGCATTGTATGAGCTGTTGCTCTTGTGCCAGCGCAGGAGGGGTTGAGAGGGAGATAATACTCATTTGGAGAGCATAGCGGGGGCGTTGCTTCAGATACAACTAATCCTCACACCTCATCACTGAGATGTGGCTGGCTGCTGTAGAGCTGTCGCTCTCTTCTTTTTCTTTCTTTCTTATCCTTATTCTCTCCTCTTTCTTGACATTCAGCCCCTTTCCTGCTGTCTTTGTTCTAATCTCTAAGTCCTCTTCTCTTTCTTCTTTTCTTCTCCTCCCGCCCCATCGACTCTTCTGGGGCATGATCACAAGAGGCGAAAGGGCGGGGCAGGTTTTAGACAAAAGAAGATAATAGAGGATTTAAAAGATAAGAGAAGTGAGGCATATTAAAAAGAGGAGTGGAGGATACATCACAGTGGGAAAGAAAAATGTTTGTACCTTTCACATGTCCTGATCAAACTTAAAGTTTCATTGTATATTCTTGGCTTAGTTTTTTTTTTTTTTCATTGATTATGAACTTATGTATGTGGGTTTTTATGCTTCTTGAAATTGAAGCCACATTTCACATAAACACCTGTCACAAACAGTAGACATTTTTCCATTCAGCCCCCACATTGTTTAAATAGCCAGTGCACGTGTTTATCTGATCTCCCATGAGCGTTAGGCTTAAAATGAGGTAGCAGAAAGTAATTGGGCGATAGATGAAGAAAAAACAGGTCCGAATTCAGTGGTGCAGTATTTCACTGTTATTTTAAGGGTGCATTATCAAGATAGTAACTTTCACCTATCTATATAGGTGATACAGATAAGTGGACAACACACATACACTCCGCTTCTTACACATACACAACCTGCTGTTACTGTAGGTGCACATTTCACACACGAAAACTGACCATTGAAATTATTTTAGTTTCAACTTTTAAGGGTTGCCCCTGCCCGAATGCTAATAGCACTGTACTTCTTGGCAGGAAATGACTGACAGTTTATGAGACCAGTAGAAAAGCAGCAGAGACACATTGAATTCATACCCTTAGAACATTTGTCCGCTTACTGTAGTGACCAAGCTCAGAAAACTGAGAAGCACAAAGAAAAGCTATGAATTGCAAACTAAAAATAAGAAATACAAACCAAAACACAGGTCATACTGAACTGTGATTTTAGATGCACTTCAACACATTTCTTTACATGGTACAATCTTTCTCAAAAACATGTCTGCCAAAATGTTAATATTATAGCCTAAATTACCTGTAGCTGGTGGTCCAATTACATCTAATTTACAACACTATTATCATACTTACATCTATTCAAATGTAGATAGAGTCCTTTTATCCCACTCTCTGCTGCTCTGGAGTTTAAGCTCAACAGCTCAGCTCTGGTGATTTCACTTCAACACTGTACCTGACGTGCTGTCACAAAATGATGTTTCCACAAAGGTCCAGCATGCATCTGTACAGAGCCCCAGGATTCACAAAGCTGATGTTAAACTGCCAAGCATTCATTCACTGTGTAAGACAGCTTTACCTTCAGACAACCAGGCAGCAACAACTATCTGAGACCAGTGTCTATGTTCCAATAGGTATCAAGACTTAATAAAGAGTTTTGTGCATGAAGTCTGATGGGCAGGTACGTTGGTGCTTATCCGAATCCCACCCTTCTCTAATGTCCCAGAGAACTTTTGGTTTAGCAGTTCATTTGCTTTGTGCTTTCACTCTTGCTCTGTCCATAGGGCCCAACATATACACTGATGAAATACATCTAGTAACTGTAGAAATTACATCAGTGTCTAAAGGTGTAGCTAACCATTGGCAGGCCTATATTCAAAAATCACCTGGGTTTGCTGTGAGTTGGAGGGTGTATAAGCTCTGCTATGTGCAATCAGTGGGGCTCTTGATGTCAGTAAATCCCTCCAGCCACAGTGTCTTGTTTTCTGTTTCCACAGAAACTGTATCATGTGGGTTTGGAGTTGTTGGACAGCAACTTTGAAGTAGCACTGAATACTTTTGGTGTTGAGTAATTACTTTTTTATTTAGTAATAAATACGTGACTGCATGTCCCAGGGTATTATGTGATGTCAAACTGGAATTGTAGACACTGCACAGTCCAGTGCTGTTCCTCGGGGACTGGATTCTATTAGGGCAGTGTTTTTATGGTAAGTGCAGTAACCTGTCACTTCACGTTGGCAAAAACTCATCTGGCTAATAGACTCACACAAACCAACTTTTTCTTCAAAAGAAGCCAGGAAAACACAGAGCTCTCTCTGATCTGACAGTTTGGGTGCCTTGACTCATGGAAGCTCTTCACAAATCAATATGTGAATTCACTGCTAATTAGCAGCTTTACAATGTATTCATCTAAACTACTGAGAACAACAACTTCAATAAAAGTACTGCAGGTTATATTTAATGATAAAATGTTAATTGCATAGTATGGTGTACTGATGGCTCTGCTCAAAGTAGAAACTCTGCCTGCACAATGTCTCCAAAGTGAGAGAAAGTGATGAAATTATGTTATTATAGTTTAGGTGCTTAAATGTAGAAAATGAGAGGCAGAGTGAGAGAGAGCGACAGAGGGAGACAGAACAAGCCTTGGGCTCTTCTCAGCATTTTATCGTGTACACAGATGGTTTCCCAACAAATACCAAATGTCAGAGGCCCTTAAAGTAGACAAAAGCCAGAGGCAGCATGAGTGTCCTTCCTGGAAGCTTCCCCTCAGTCTGCCCTTTGCTTCAGCTAAACCTTTGGCTGAGACTGCCCACCAGGACCCACAGACAAATGTAATGAAAGGCCTGTAATAGATCTGCCTGCAGAGACAGGTAATCAGACAGTAATGGTTAGATTCAGCCACCAACAGTTCACACAGTTTAGATTTCTCACCTTAAAATCTTATTCTGTGGGTGAGACTGATTTCATCATGCTCCCTTGATTTTACAATAATAACAATAATAACTTTCATTATCGAGCACACTTCACAATAAGAAAGTGCCTTACTGTAAAAAAGTCAGCAGGAACCTGACCATTTATGATTTTGTATCAGCTGTAGTCTTTGGATGTCTCACCTGCTCATACCAGAATAAAGAGTGTTGCAATAGTCAAGTCTTGAGGAGGTAAAAACTTATGGACCTGCAGATGAAAGGTAGACCCTGATCTTTTAATGCCTCATTCTGACAAAACAGATCTGTACACCTTTAATCACCTGGCTGTTAAAGGAGAACTGCTCAAAGTACACCTCGGTTATGGGCCTCTTTTTTAACAGTATTAGACCAGGCACCCAGAGTAGATGACAGATCTACAGATCTGTTAGTGCTAAGAGCTTTACAGACAGCTGACTGAGACATTCTGGTCCACTGTGTCAAAAGCTGAGCTGAGGTCAAGAATTAATACTGAGTACAGGTCTGCATCAGCAGCAAGCAGCAAGTCACTGGTGAAACTGATGAAAGCATTCAGCTTGATCTACAGAGAGTGAAAACCACTGCGAAATTTTTCAAAAATGTAACTGTTGCTCATAAAAGAAATCAATTGTGTGGAGACATTGTTGCTCTAAAATCATTAATAAAAATGGCAGCTCAGAGATGGGTCCATAGAAATGACTTAAGATGTAGGGCTCCAGAGAGGGCTTCTCTGAGAGAGGGGAGGTTCACAGTCTGAGGGGGAAAATGTAGACAGAGAGCTGTTAACAGTGTCTAAAATATATCTGGACCAACACCCTAAACTGCTGCTATTAAAAACCACCGTGTGGAAATGCACTCTGAAAGGTAGGTGAATGACTTTGAAAGTGCAACAGTCTGTTCCAGGGTTAGGGACAGAAAGATTTCACTAAGGTGAGTCAACTTCAAGCTCTCTAAACTCTGTTACTGTGCTGCTGAATTGCCACTATTTTGTGGTAGAAGCTATGAAGAAATTCTTCACATCTCTATGGGGAGGACTGAACGGACTAAGGAGGAGAAGAATCACAGGGTTTCTGGTTCTAAAGAGGATTCTGGGATAATGACCCTGTTTACCAATCAGCTGTGAAAAATAGGAATTTCATGCAAGTATCAGCAAGGGTCTTCAGGCTTCTTTAAGAGAAGCAAGGGGATCAATATTAAACATATTGAGAGTCATTAGAAAACCCCTCAGAGGAAACAACCTTCCTGCTCTTATCATTACCTATTTGGATAAGTGCATAGAGCTCAGGCTATATTATGGTAAACACCTGAGGGCGAGCTGAATGGCCTCCTGGCCAGGCACTGCATGAGGAAATCAATCAAAGCTCAGGATTACATGAAATGTACATTATTCATAAAATTACAGATGAATTCATGCTTAATTTATCACCTACATGTTTACTTATCAATATTTTTAATATTGTGTTATGAGGAAAAAGCCTGTGTTTCTGTGGGCTTCTTCCCTGATTGTGTGTCTTTGGGCCCATAGAACATGTGGACTAGAGTCCTTCTGCAGTCAATCTGACTGAGGACATGCACGTCACAGTCACAACAAGAAGAAGGTCCACCTGTAGACCTCATGTCTGGAGGCCGCATGTCTGTGAGGCAGTGGGAATCTAAAATTAACCTTCCAAACATAATACAGACTACAAAGTACAGACTTTGACAAAGGGAATCCATAAATGTAACAAAAAAGTGTAACAACAATGTAACAAAAGCTAACAAAACTTTACACAGATTCATATATATACAAATACACACATATGTAAACAAATAGCATGTGTATAGTACCTAATTATTTCAGACCATTTGTTTCTTTGCTTGCCAACAGTTTGACACCAGTATATATGTTGTCATGTGATCTCCAGCTGTCTTATCTATTGACACCTAATAAACAAACAAGATAAAATCAAAGTGAGGTAAGAAGGATAAAGAAACAACACAAAAAAAAAAAAAACAACTGGTGCTTGTTCAACTGATTATATCACACACACTTGAACAGAAGCTGAGTAGAGACATGTATTTGCAGAGCAAATTATTAGGGGGAATTACAAGTCCAGTCTGACCTTATGAATTGACTTTATAAATGTTAACAAATGTACAGTAGGAGCTTTTTTATGTCTTTGTTCTTTAAATCCTTGATGCTACCCAGACAGTTTCAGAATGGAGTTTATTTTTCCTTCTCTTACTTTGTGTCTGTGTAACTCATTGTGATGTTTGATCCACTGAGCACTGTACGTAAGTAAAACCACTGACAGTAACTGTTTATTATGGTAATGCTGATAATGGTAATTGTCAGACCACTGTCAGAGCTGACTCACTTCTTAATGACTCACTTGTGTTGCTGCCTCTGTAGTTGTGATGTACAGTAATCACCGCCTGAATCACTGCTGCATCAGAAACATTGGAACGTTATGTAATGTGGCAGGATGGAAGACATTTTGGTAAAAGATACACAGTCTGTCAAACAAATACAGAATCAAAGAAAAACAGTTCACACAAGTCAATCTGACAGACTCTTAACAGTTCATCCATTTAACACTACAAGACAGCAAGACCAGGTTGGAACCTAGTCTATGACTGTTGTGGAACCAGTGTAAAGAAATACTTTCAATGAAAAGTAACTAAAGCTTGAAAAGTCCCCAAATGTTGCTAGAAGATGTAATACACTCATTAGCATGTTCATGACAGCATTGTGACGTATTTGCATTCGGCCCAGTCTCAGCCACTTTCAGCCCTTTATCTGTTTGCTTCTCTCCCACTCTCTGTGCTTACATGTACAGCCATTTAACACAGCTGAATTCTCAATGAAGCTGTTCTCATTTACATGTTTTTCTATTTCTGTAGACAATCGAACATTATGAAATAGTGACTAAGATGCATGCTCAGCTCTAATCCTGATTTTATAACCACAGCATCGCCTGACAAAATCATCACACGCAAGCTAAAGACAGAAGCTGTGCTGTGATTTCAGCTGTATTTACTTTTAAAATGATCACTCAGAGATAAAGTTCGTTCACGTCTGTCAGCTGCCATGTGGTCACCTGAATGAGACAGAGGTGTGTGTGAGGAGGGAAAGCCCGACCTCATGCTTGAAGGACAACACTGGAGACTCTCCTCTATAGAAAGTAGCTAAGGTTCATCCAAAAAGTTACTAAATTTGTCACTTCGTGTTTATTTGAAACAAACAAACAAAAAAAAAGAAAGTTGCTGAACAGTCAGTAAATCTATTGACAAAGGTGCCAAGTTTGCAAACATTGTCTGTTAATGGCTTTCTGATGATGTAACAGAAACTGTTTGTGCCAAAAGAGCAGCGGCCAATGAGGAAACTCGAACACTGGGCCAGCCAACCAATGATGTAACTTCATCAGTCAGTCAGTGAGAGATATTTGTGTTTACAAAAAAAAGAAAACCCATGGTCTTCATCATGCCACTGTGCATTATTGCAAGGTGTTGCTGATATTTCGTCCCCACACTCTGAGTGCACTGTATGTGTGACAGTGGCCTTTAGCTGCTGATATCATTAGCTTGCCATGGCTCTAGCGGTACTGTTCCTTATCAGAGGCAACATTCAGGTGCGAACGCGTGACAATGTCAAATTCTACCCATAATGCCTTCATAAACCTCAGGGACTTTATTAATACTACTAGTATCAGAGTACTGTGCTCTGTAAGGCTGAAAGAATGGTTGGTGTCAGTGCCACCAGAAGCTGTGGGGTCTCTAGAGGCCGATGATCAACGAAGGAAATGACAAAAAGTCGTTTCTGAACACCGGGCTAAAAAGCAGTGGTTCACTGGTCTGGTTGAAAGGCTTCAAGCTGCATCAGATCCTGGGTGGTGGTTTGGTGTTTTCAGAAGTTTGCCCTTAAAACTCGTTTGTCTGGGTCACTACTGGATGAAAGCCACTGAGATCTGAAGTTCTGTCAGTAGTATCAGTGGAGGCTTCGTGATTAGAACCACAAGAGGACGAGGTTGTTATGTTCCAGGAGGCAGAGTTAGTTACAACTTACACAACTTTTAACAAATCATGTTTGCCAGTTTCTAGACAGTGTGTAAGTCACCTTTCTGCACACAAAGAAGCAGCAACCACAGCAAGTTAGTGCCAAACTTACAAAGATGATATCAAATTCTAACAATCAGATTCCAATGAAATTTACTGAGCACATTCATGGTCCCCAGAGGAGGACACCTTTACAACTCTGACACTCAAACCCAGGAAACAAATTCTGTTGTTTGTGTGACTCTTCATAAATAACCAGCAGGCTCAGCTGGTCATACATGGATTAATGTGGAAAAGGCATTAGTGTAACAACACATGCGAAGGCAGATCAGTCCTAGCTGTTTGCTGAAGTGTTAAATGTGGATCAGATGATGGACAGTGAGTTAGGACGTAGGTCAGTGGTGATGAAAATATTGATGTTGCCTCTGGGTTGTAACTATTGATCCTGACATGGGATTGGTCCAACAGAGGGAGGACTGCACATTTGTTTTATCGTGTGACATGTTTTCTGTGTTGTCTGATTCTTCGTGTGAGTTTGTTTTTGTTTGAGGTCTTAATTTTTGAGGCAAAGATTTTATCTTGTTTCTATGTGACTAATTCTACTGTAAGAGTTAGTCTAGTCAAAGTATCCCAAAGTCAAGCCACTAAGCATGAATGACCTATGTAGGACCACCGAGACCTTTATGGGTGTTACATACCATATTTCCAGCACCAAGCTAAACCTCCCCCTGGCCATCAGATCAATTGTGTCCTCCCTCTGAGTGCAAATCGTCATCAGATCTTTTGATCAGCAAGACCTAAAAACACATTACACATTCTAGGACCATCTTTACAATACATGGGTCTGAAAGCATTTGGAAGCCAACATGGTGTGGGTGGACACATGATGCGACCAAACGTCACCACTGTGGATGTTACCACCAGTATGGTGTCCTGTATTCCAGCAGGCATTGGAAACACACCAGTCCTTAAGAAACCTCATCCTGTGGATGACAACTCCAAGCCTGTAGCTTTAACTTCCATAATAATGAACAGGACAGAGAAACATATGTATGTCTTCTTTTTATTGATTTTAGTTCAGCCTTAAACACTCCTCCACCCTATTTAATATTTGAGCAACTAAAACAGATGTGTGTTAATCCCTTTATTTTTAAGTGGTGCTTTTCTTCTCTAACTGATGGGATACAGTGTGCCAAAGTAAATACTGCCACCTCTGAGCCCCAACTGAAGAGCACAGGTGTCCCTCAGGGATGACTGAGCTCTCCACTTCTTTTATTACACAAATGAGTGTGTCAGCAGGAACCTCCATCACTACATCATAAACTTCTCCAAGGACACAGCAGTTTAAAGCTCACTACACAGAGACAGAGATGCATCATCCTGCTTTACTACAACAGAACAGTTTGTTAAACAGTGTGACACTCGTCAACTTATTGTGAATGTGAAGGACATGCAAGAAATGACATTTGATCCCAGGTTAATAGGTGACCATAGTCCAGCAATCATCCATAGCATTACCATTAAACAAGTCTGCTCTTATAACCATCTTGGTGTGTATAATGATTGCTCCCTCAGCAGACATGTACTGAACATGTTAAAGGTCTTGGTTCCAGGCTACAGCAAAGACTGTATAGTTTAAGAAGACTCAGGCTGTAGGGGTTTAATGGAAGAGTCATGGTGTTGGCTTTACCAATCCTCCACTCTGAATTTAAGCTTTTAACTTAGACAAAAGTAGAGTTTATCCATATCACCCACCCCAACTAACCTGTCTAAATATCCTAGCATTGTCCATCTGTAATGAATTTAGACAGAAAAAAAAAACTGCTGTAAAGCTGTAACCAGCAAATGTTAGGAATCTTTATTTGATGTACAATAAAAAACAATTAACAGTCTAAATCATAGGGACCACTAGATCAACAGCATGTTGATCAGAAATAAACTTACCCATTACTGAACAGTGGAAGCAATGTGACAAATAAGTAGGAATTTATAATATTTACAGGGTCGTCGTCCATGGGCAAAGAAAATGATTTGGTCAGTCTGTTGCTGCTGTGCTCTGAAATACTGACCACAGTCTGACCAGTGCTTGGCATCTTTAAACTGCAGGCAGGGTCAGGGCTGTACATCCATGATCTTCCTCTTGCGGTAGTTGAGAACCAAACTGGAGGCAGTGAGTTGTGCAGCCTGACCCTTCTCCCAGCTCTGGAAACCGTTGAGTCCGCTCTGCCCAGACCTAAACAGACCTTTTTCCAAAGAGTCCAGACGCTCCACAAGCACAGACGTGTCCTCGTTGTAGGCATTCTGGGAAGAGTCCATGGTCCGTCTGAACCGACCAATGAACGTCTGGACAAAACAGAATATGAAGAGCTTTATACCCATTAGGGGAGTATTGCAGTGGAGGTATTTTAGGTTGACAGATTCTGGCAACAGTTTCAATCAGAGTGACACACTTTGTGAACTAGCCATGACCTTTGATATAAAATTTTAAGTTAAACTTCAGATATGTGTAATTTTACTTGCCTTTAGGCCAGAACATCTTCAAATAAAAGAACTGATCTTAAAAATATTGGAAAAAACATCAAAGGGAGTGTGTGTCCAGAACTGAGCCCGCTCTGTTACACTGACCTCTAACATTTCACAAGTAAATACAGCTGCTGTATAATCTAAAACACTGCAATCACATGAAATTCCTCATTTCCACTGTGATCTTTGTGCTTCTTTAGTCATAGCACAGAGCCTTAGTTTTCACTCACTCTTTGACTCTTGGTAGAGTCACGACATCATATAAACACACAAGTTGAGGAAATGGGGATGATATCCAAAATGATAGATTTTCTAATGAAGCCCATGTTGTTAAAAACAAACACAATAAACACATTTGTAAATAAAGTATGTGAAAACCTGTTTAAAACTATAAAGAAGTTTTATAGTGTGCAGCAACCCTCTGTTTATTATGAGATTAGAATCAATCTGCCTGGTAACAACTGCAGCACACAACCTGTGTGCTGACATGTTCTCTGATCTGACTGCACCCCCTAGTTGTAATGTATGAAATAACACTGCACCGCAAAACCAGAAGTCAGATAATCTGTTATTTGGATTGAAATTCATAATCTAGTGCTGACTATGCAAGGTTGTTCGACTTCAATAAATTTAGTACATTTCACTAAGTAAATTTTAGGAAAAGCCAGAGTGACCAGAGTCATTCAGAGACATCATCTAAACCACAACATATCAGTGTACAACATATCAGTGCAATACAATAGGTGATGAGAAATTTCAGTCTGGACCTAAGTGGTGGACACACTGATCAATACTGTCATAGCACCAGTAGTCAGTTGGCTCAGTGGCTCAATGGTTAGCACATGTCTCCCACTTCAAAGACTGTGGGTTCAAAATCTGATTTGGGAAGAGGCTTTATACAGTTACTGCTTTTAAGAAACCTTATCAAGTGAAAACCACTGTCACTGGCAGCCAAACTGACTTCTTTCAAGCAAAAGACAGCTCGTATCTAAATGATTAACTGCTGGAAATGCTACGGTGACAGTGAGTCACAAACTGCACATTTTCACTCTTCATAAAGTCTGGAAGCAGGGGGAAACAGCTGGCCTGGCTCCAAAGGCAACTAAATCCACCCACCAGAAAACCTTTATAGTTCACTAATTAGGGGCCCAAGTAGCACAGGAGCCAGAAGCCTCTTGGAAATGTTAGGATTCTTGTTATTATCATTATTATGCACTATTATTATTTTTGATATCATCTGCTAAAAGTGTCTGGACCTCAGAAACCATTATGACCTACAGACACCAACTAATCAGGCAACAAAATGTACATGAGCTGACCTCATTCCAAACAGATTTTTTTTTGTCTTAAAGACATATCTGATGGAGAGTTTTAAATAAAGGACATCAGTCTGTACAATGAATCTGAACAGAGCATCACCATCAGCTGCTCGGCAGATTTTCCATCATTGGTTGCTTCTTTGTGATGTTATAATGGATTCTACACTTTTAAAGAAAACAATGCTGATGAATAATCATAAAATAATAATGGCAAATATTAAATGATTTTGAGCATGTTGACCTCCAGATCAGATCCATATATAGAAAATGATATTGTCTCAGAAATCTGAGTCAGTTTGAATGGGCAGTAGCCAAGTATAGTGATTTCTGTGAAAGCAAATGTGGAGTTAGCTATGCTGAGCAAGTTCTGCCTAATGCTGTGTTTTTTTTTCAACTATTTTCAACATAAGTTGAACTAGAAGGTGTTTAGTAAGGAAGAGATCTGCTCAAGCACAGACTTCCTGTACACAAAGGTTAAGATGAGGAAAATCTCTGTTAATGATGACAATTTCAAATTATACTTATGTGTTCACTTTAAAATGTATAGCCTTTCAGTCTAAGCCCACTTAGTATAAAAAGCGAATGCCTTTTTCTTCTCCTCCAGGTTTATCTCACTCCATCTCCACTGTTTTCCTAAATCTATTAAGGGGCTTGTAGAGACATGCTGTGTTTTTGATGAGGGAAATAAATCTTTCGAAATAACATGTACTGTGAGAAACAAGGACCCATGATTTAAATATGTATTATTTGTTAATGGCTGTCCAGCATAGACCTGGGTACTATTATAAACTGTTCACATAATTCACAGTGATGATGTCTGATATTTAATTCTTGGACTTTTTTGTACCTTCTCACTTTAAACTAAATCCTTTGTGTTTTTGTGGTGCTGCTCACCTGCAGCAACGTCTGTGCAATTTCTGGGTTCTCTGGGCTGTCGAAGTGTAGCATCTGGGATCCCAGGCTATAGTAGTAGGGCCCCATCTTATGCAGGTCCACCACATTGGGGTCGGCATTGAACACGGTCCTCCAGCCCTCTCTGTACACCTTAGGAAGCTCCACAGACAGCACCCTCCTCTTCCTCTCATACAGACCCTTGGACAACCACAGAGGCAGCTCCATCTTTGTTCCCTGAGATAAAAACAAAAACATCAGAGTTGGAGTAACAGTCAAGATCCCTGCACTCTGGACTCCATACTGCAACCTTACTGTATGTGTTACAGCAGGTATGTAGGTTTGAAGGCACTCTCTCATCTTATAGTGACGCTATGATGAAAACTGAACAACAACAATACTCAAGTGTCCTGATAAGCCATGACAGCGAGCCAGCATGTGTAAAACCAGGATCCTGACACTTAACTAGTTTCATTATTTCTAAAATCGTAATCTACCAGTCACCAGGACAAGCAAGACCAGCAGTGTTTGATCAGTTAAAGTTAAAAACAGACATCAGTTAGAACGACAGCAAAGTGGAAGTGGAATACCTCTCCTTATATCTGTTAATCAAGGAGTAGGGTTCTCTGTGTGAGATCCACAGTAAGTTAGAGAAGTCTGAGATTGAAGTGTGCCTTAGTTAGTTAATGATAAATATTTTTAACATTACCACTGAACTTATATAATTTCTTTAGACATTTCTCCCCCTCTGTCTCCATTGCACATTTGCTATGTGTACTGTCAGTTTCAGTGGATGCTCTTCTTCTTTTCTCTGGTTGTTTTTTAGGCTCTGCTTGCCCATCTGTAAAAATCCCAGCATGCCACAGTCTTTACCCCTCTAATGTTTTTCCTTCAGCGGAGACAGTGTTTCCATAAAGTGTTATAAAGCATTTTCTGTTCGGTTTGGCCTATGACTAACCGACCAAAAAAACAACACTTCATTATGCTTAATGTTTAGGCTTCATATATGGGTTGTAACTACATTTTGATGAAGCGAGACTTAACGCTGATGAGGTTGAACTGGGTTATAAATATGCCGATTTTTAAAGTGAGTCGTGTTTTTTTCTTGAATAGTGTTAATAACATTTCTCCACATACGTCCCTTTGCCAAAACGAGGTGGAAAGAATAAACATGAAAACACCGAAGAGAGTTTGGCGTAAGCTTGCCGTATTGCCTTGTATCTGGGTTTCCTCTGTTTAGACCTCACAGACATCTGGCTGACTGTTATCTTAAGATAAACACACTCACAACATTTTAAGTGATACTGTATTTACTACATTTACCGACCTCCGCTATGTCCTGCGTGTCACTCGACTTCTCTAGGAATCCAAGTCGGGGGAAGGTGCACTCGGTCCGGATGGGTAGTCTCTCGTGAGAGAGCAAAATATCGTCCAGAGACAGGAAATTCTCCTCCATCCCGACTCCTGGTTGTACGGGAAGGTACGACTGTGTATCCATGTGTGCTTAAAGGAGACCAACAACAGCAATAAACAAATATGTTTTATGAAATATTGAGCAGAAACGCGTCCTGATGTGTGTATGTATGTTTTTTCCCTTCCTCTTTGCTATTTTGGCGCCAGGACATTTGGACCAATCAGAGCACTGCTGAGAGGTCTCGGTCTAGATCAGAGCAATCGACTCTGATCGAACTGATTCATAACTCATGTACATCTGTTATCCACACCTTTGTGGTGTTTTTCTTTTGCTTTAAATTTAAATTGTTACTGTTTGGTTAAGATTTAAAAACTTTTTTTTTTTTTAAATTTTGTAGTCGTTATTTTTAAAAGCTAAATATGACATTTATGTAAATCTTAAGTATAATGTGTGGCATTAGGGAAATTTAATACCCTCACTATACTGCAATCATTTTAGTGACAGTGAAATGAATCACTGTTTACCTCCCCCCACCATAAAAAAACTCAGGCGCAATTACTAATTTATCCATTAGAGGTCAGAATATTACCCAAAAAATGTAATTCTAGTAAGAATGATAAGCAGCCCTAAAGGTGGAATTATTATTATTATTATTATTCAGCTAGTTCATACTATAATCATGTATTTTCCAATTTGTTAGAGTACCATCAGTTTACCATCAAAACAACAGGAACAACAGGTCAGTCATCTTTCTTATTTTGCTGTTTTTATTATTATTATTATTATTATTATTATTGTTGTTGTTGTTGTTGTTGTTGTTATTATTATTATTGTTATTATTATTATTATATGTGTAATTATTATTACTGATCACACAGAAGTGTGATAAAAGTCATCAGATATGTTAGTTGACCACAAAAGTAGGCAGCCATTCACATACTGGCAAAGTAAAATAAATTGTGAACTAAAAGGAGTCAAATTAAATAAAGCCATATGAGATGAAGGTACTGTCTTCTTGTAGCTATAGCTGTGTGTCCGAGGTGAGTGGGCAAGCAGGCAGTACGGAGATACTCTCAGCTGTAGCAGCAGTCTGAGAAACTCACTGGATATTTTCAATAAGCAAACCAGACTTGAGCCCATATCATCTCCAAAGGAGATCATCCCTCTCTGTTAATTGTGGGCCATGATACACTTTGTGTGTCACAAAAATAGGCAATGAAGTTTGCAGTTATCATTCTCATTTGGCTTCTTATGGCCCAGTGTTCCTGTGTTATGCACCATAATGTTGGTCCCCATGCCTGAAGTTAACACTGCCCTCTGTCTCAAAACCTCCCCATGTCATGGCCTTAATAAGGAACATGGATGATCTCACTAAAAGGATTGTAACACTTTAATGGAAGTAGTGCTCACGAGGTATCATAACTGTAATGTTATGGTCACAAGTGCGTTTATATTAGATGTGATATAATAAGGGAAAACACTAAGATTGAATACTCTCTGCTGAAAACAATTTCATTCCACATTCAAATTCCACTAAAGCTGCATGGGACAGCATCACATGATGGGTGCTGCAAATGGCAGCGAGAGGCAGCTGTTTAGCAAAATATTAAATTAAATTCTGAATATTTCTCTAAGTCATGTCACAAAGCGTACTCTTGTTTACCAAAACCGTGTGGGATGCTTCATGAAGGACAGAAAAGCAAACAAGAAAAAAGATTTTAAAAAGTAAACTTTGAGCTCTTCACTGTTTGTGTAGAGGTGTGACCATGTCCTGACACAAGGACTGCATTTGTTAACAGTGTCTCAGTTACTGTTGACAGGATATTTTTTTATTGCAGTTTTGTTTCTGAGTATTTTTACATGCTTGCAACTTTAATGTCTGGCCTCACACATTCTACGGATAACTGTTTTCCAAGTGTAATCATTTAAAAGTGTAATTAAAGGTGCATTAATCCTTTTTTTTTTTTTTTGGCGACTTGAGGGCATTGTAACAACCTAAACCTCAACATGTTATTAGCTTCTTAAGTTTTTAACAGTTAACATGTTAGCAGACAGCTGTCTGCACATTAATCAGACACAGAGCAAAATTAGTATTCATTTGGAGTCATTTGTTTTTGACAGTCTGACGAATCTAACTCTCCTTTTAGCTCAGCTTTGAGTTAGCTCCACTAAATCCTCATTGAACTGTCTGTCTCTAAAGATACTAAAGAGACTATGTTCACCAGTTTGTTTAAGTGCTGGGAAAGTTGTGTACAATGGGTTAACTATGTATATAAGGTTTCTTATTGAAACCGGGAGCCTCCTGTGGCTAAAAATAAGGTTGAGTAAGTGAGAGTGAAACAAAAGTTGTGACCTGTAAACCAAAAACTAAGCTGAAAGAAACTTAAAAGCACCACAGAGCTGAGGGAAACTGCAGAGTCAGTGGGTAACTCTTTGCAGCTTTGACACTGTAAGTGACATCTTTCACATTACACAGTCATTTGTCTCATTATTAATGTGAAATATGGGTTAAGTGCAACTTTAATATCTTGTTCTTCAGCTGCTAAATGCTCCATTATGTTTATCACAGCTTTCTTTATTGGAAGGTTCATGAGACCAGAAATGCTGGTGGGAAAACAAAAACAATGAGCTAAAAGAGGATAAATGCTCTACAGAGCTGAGGGGAACTTCAGATTTGGGTAATTATTTCCTATTTGTTTGTCACTATGAGTAAAAAGCCTATTTACAGACATGTTTACAGACCGTGTAATGCCTCGTAACGCACTTCAAGTAAAGTTTTATGAAAAGACTCTCATGATAAAGGTCCCCATGATGGGCTGTGCTTTCTATTTTCAGGAAATAGAGATCCTCATGACTAGTGCAGTGTGTGAGTACAGAGCAACCCATGTTGTGTAATTGGTTAACTCCCAACTTATCACATTATAGGCCGCTTTCCTGTCAGCTTCAGAGCACTACAGAAGCTCCTTTGGGAGTTGACTGCATTCAGTTGTGTTAAATTTCCTGCTTCTTGGTATTAACACATAAAGGTGACTGAGAGCAATAAATCACAAAGATAACAGCAAGGGGTGACAACTACATCCACATTTTAGTTTAGTGCAAAGATATACTTCAAGAATTAGAATGACAGACTAAAATGGTCAAAACATAGTAGGCTGCCTGATATCCCCTTTTTCCTGCACATACACACACACAAGTGTATTAGCTAAAGTACACCCCAAACAAAACATTACAGATCATGTAGCATCTTATAGGGCTCTGAAGTTGTCAGGAAGCTCCCAGCTCTGATCAGTGATTTCCTGCCAATATTCAAGACTTGGTTTGAAAATTATCCTGAAGACAAGGTTTCCACCAAAGCATCTTAGCAGTAAGTCCAACTCTTACACCAACGTACAACATTGGAACAGAAGCCAAGGGAGTAAGAGCTGGGATCATTGTGTCCTATTGTTGTGACTGGTTTTACTTTTATTTAAAATAAAGTGCAAAGAGGAAATGTTTGAGGAAAAATCCACACTTGAAAAAACAAAAAAAAAGAGCAGTTCATCACGTCTTTGTGATGCATTTGTGGCTGTGATGTAATATTTGTTCAGTCTTTTCAGCACTTGTTCAGTTATGGCAATGGTTCTGTGATGATACAGATACACAATCCTGGGCCTCATCACAGATGGAGACCACAAGGAGAACTGATCCACGCCTTTTTTTGGTTGGTGCCAGTAGAGCTGCCTCCAGACCTTAGGACCTTTTTTGACACTGTGGTGGCACCAGCCATCTTTTATGGAGTGGTCTGCTGGGGCAGCAGCATCTCAACTGCTGACATGCAGAACTTTGACAGACTGGTTAAGAAGGCCAGTTCTGTTCTGGGATACCCCCTCGACCCAGTGGAGGTGATGTATGAAGGAGAGATACTGCAGGTCCTTCCTTCCTGCTGCTGTCAGACTTCAGAGCTGTTATGGCAGCTAAGACTCATGGGTATTGTAGTGTTTAGAGGCATTCTCCTTGCCAAAATAACAGTAATTGACTCTTACGTTAAGAAAGTAGTAAGACAGTTTCAAGCTTATTCCTTCCCTTCTCTGGATTTTTCCCTTAAAGACCAACCATAGCTCAATGCCCCGTTAATATTCAGGTATAATACATACTGTGTGTCTATAGGCTGACAATTACTATCAGGATTAAGTTGTTTGATGAGAAGCCCAGTGCTTTTTTGTTGTGTAAGTTGTATCTGGGTCACAGAATGAAAAGTTCAAAATAGAGTCTGTCATCTAGCACAATTTATTCCACCATTTGTTTACAGTAGCTTTTTGTAAATGCAGTTTGTTTGTATGATTTGGTTTGTAGTAGTCTTCATAAATCAGCTCTGGCATTCTGAAGAGTGAGTAACACCCCACATGACTGGAATATTAAACAAATATTGTTAAATATGAACAAATGAGTAAATAAGCCCCGTTCAGTGGATCCACAGTGGGACTACAGAGTCCTTTTTCAGGTCTGAGTGGCTCACGTCTCCAGTCGCAGTTAACCAGACCTACTCTAGCAGAAACACGATGTGGGGAACCGACAGTAGCATGAATCTCACACATGCACAAACAGTCATATGCACAGGGACACACACACACACACCCTCACACTCAAGGCTCTCACTAGAAAATGACTAACCATGATCACATGAAAAATCTGGCAGATCTAAAAAGAAAGAACAGAGAGAGGTTACATGTATAATTTACAATATGTCATGTCGCGTCTCTGTAGCTGTAAACATCAGCAAAGTAAAGGGAGGACTGCCAGTCGCACACACAGGGAACATGGACATCTAGACTGTAAACATTTCAATACATAGACACACACAGCACTGTCCCAGTTGGCCCTCTACACTGACCTTTCATGCTGTCTCACCCGCGCACACACACACACACACACACACACACACACACACACACACACACACACACACACACACACACACACACAC
>JBBMJY010000021.1:2721145-2744881 GCA_037833715.1 Toxotes lorentzi
ACACACACACACACACACACACACACACACACACACACACACACAAACACACACACACACACACACACACACACAGACTCCTACAAGGTGACCTTCAGGCTCCAGATCAGATGCACATGTACACAGTCTCGAGTCAAACAAGTAGCTGTCAATCAGCAAGTTGCTAGGGGCGATGAATAGACATGGCTGCTGCCATCATGTGTCTCCACACAACCAGGAGTGGCAGCCAAGGCCGTAATTAAAACATCAGCCCGCTCAAGGAAATAAATAGTAGACTGGAAGGTAGACAGTGAGTCTGCAGCAGGATTATTATTATTGTTATATCAGTATGGACGCAGATAAACAATTAACACGAATGACGTTAGAATCTCTCGGGCAAGTCAACAACAGCTCGCAGCACCCCTCCAGGTCCTGTTAGTGGTGTGACCATTTGGCTTTTAGAAAGGTTGAAATCTGGATATTTATTTTTTTACAATACATCTGAGATGGACTCGCAGATATAATATGAACACCTCATGGCCATTTGATGTCCACAGTCAGGATAAGAGCCCCCCAAAGTTTGGGAATATTTGTGTGGTTCAACCCACAGTAATGTTTTCATGCCCTTACTGATCAACTGTAAGGTATTAACAGTTTTGGCAAACCATCATTTTCTGAAATTAGAAGATTGTTTAAGAATAGATTCACATTTTTCAGTATGTATTAACACAGTACCACCATACCCATATGAAATCTACACTGAAACAGTAAAAAAACATCATTGCAAATGTTTAATGTGGAAAGAAATACATTCAACACATCTGTCACATGCAATGGGTTTTTGTGAGTAACTCTGAGTCTTAACGGAAACTTTGTTTCTTTACAAGAAAACTTCACAGGGTACCTCAAAGTTTATCCAAAGCTAATATGAGACTGTAGCAGTCTGAGTTTGCCAAATGAAGTTGGTATCTTCTAAATTACTGTTGTTAAAGTACAAAATCTCCAGTTTACTTTGCTGAGTCATTGTGGAGGGATACTAACAAAATTTCATACTGAAAACACTGCAACTTTGGAAGATCTCAACTTAATCTGACTCCTCTGAAGGACAAGAACACATTTATTTCATTTTCCTCACTGTGGTATCATCCTCTCCCACCCACAAATGGCATTAATGGCAGTAGGTTCCCATGTAACATTACAAAAAAGGTTCATAAAAACCTTGGCTTCACAATAACGTACTTATGAACTACATGTTCAGTACGACACAATTAAAACCTTCAAAGCTGTAGAAAATCCTCTGTCAAACTACGTTTGGTAGCAACACAATTTTCCAGACATTTCACAGATCTGATCAATTTTCTCTACATATCTGTTGACTATAATTATGAGACAAATAAATAACTCAGGTATTTATATGTTTAGTTACTTTGACAGTTTTATGTCAAATCACAAATTGGCACAAAAGGGCTTCATACAGTAGTTTATGTATGACACTCTATGCTTCAATTTCTCAGTTTGGCCAAGAAAACTCCCCATTACCAAATAGAAATATATAAATTCAAGAGATATTGGTCTATTGATTAGACACTGTATGGGATGAGAACTATGACCCAATAATTAGCCTTGTACCCCTGGTAGAATATGTCTATGGAGAACAATGCATTTTAACATACATTATTTTAAGCAGTGGGTTAATTATAATAAGACATTTCTAAGAAGGAATAGCTTCTATTTTACTGGATGGAATGAATGTTGTGTTTGATGTTTTGGGCCGATACTACACACCAGTGGCTTAATAAGTGATCACTCGCCAGAAACAGTGCTATAAAACTGGCTACATTGAAATAGTGATAATGTTACTTTATGTAAATGCACGTCAGGTCATAGAACACTCCTGGTATAATGGTAGTGGTGTAAGCAGTAGCTTGGAGCACAGTAGCCAGTGAGCCAATGATCTACCAAGGATCCACTACAGCTAACAGCAAGGATCATTCCCCCCAAACATGAAACACACTGAGTAACAGGTGAGTGGTGAGACATTGAGGGATGAGCTAACAAAGCAGCTGACATGGAGCTGCACTACACAGACAATCAATAAGACAAAATAAAAGACCCTGACATGCCTGGGTCTCACAGCCCCACAATGTAACACACTTTTTCTCATCACATGGAGGCCCAGCGAGACCAAGCTGAGCACCGATCGTCAAGGTTATTGATTTGTATGATGACACACTAAACAAAAGTTGAAGAAGGTAGTTTATGTTCTAAAACTGTACCTCAGGCATCTGAGCTGAGACTTTTGGCAGGTAATATGTGTTAAAAGCAGAAGGGTCAGCATATTAAAGTTGCTTTTTCTCCTTTTTTTTGGCAGCAATCCCATTTGATTCATTTGTAAAATTCTAATGAATAAAAGTTAAAAGGTTAGAGAGATGCAAGAGCCATAAATTCTTATCTGGAATTTGCAAAGATTTGCTTAGTAAAGTTAACTGTGCAGCAGTGTTAAGAGGACACCAGCACAGAAGTTGCTTGTGTTGATTTTGTCCTTATATTTGCTCTAATTGCAGGTTGAGGTTTATTGTCATTTCCACATGTGCTAGACCTACACACAGGGAAATGAAACGTCCTTCCACATGGACCTTAGTGCAGCATAGAACAGACATACAAACACCACACAGTCTTAAGGGCAGTTTTATATTTGCAGCAGCAACTTGGATGTAAACATGGTCCAATGTATTTTTTTCTTCTTCTGCTGGACAACAATGGTTCTAGCATTTCAGTTGTGAGTTCATTCAGCTCACTGACTGTGTCCAGTCACAATACCAGTGACAATACCTGTCACTGCTAATAATAACAATCCAGTTCTTTCATTTGTTTCAAAAAATCAGTAAAATTCATCACTTCCTGTGAGTATTTTTCATCTTGTTCTAAAGAGAAGACGTCTTCACCGTCTCTCTATTCCATTAGCTCAGAAACCTCTAAAGAAAAGACTTGGGTTCAGGCATGAACACTAAATGAATACAACATATTTCAGTAGATTGTTCCACTGATAAGATATCCAGTGCATTTGATAAGCGCAGTAATCTTTGACATAATGCCCACCCTGGTAAACAGTCGGCTCTGAAGCTTTGTGCTAATTTCTTTCATGTACAGAGAAGCTGGAACATGGTGCTGGTGTATTCTGTCCAAGGTAAACAGGTCATCTATAACACCTCAACACTTTAACCATGAAACTATTACAGTTTTTTGCTACTTTTACTTAAGTAAAAGCTGTTTATACTCATTCTGCCACTCACATTTATTCATCAGAACAACTGTTCAAAGGTTGTTTGTTTGCTGGTTTTGTTGTTGTTTTTGATACATGGTTACATGGTTTTTGTTCTGGTCCATTTCTTGTTCACTCCAGCTTTTTACAAATAAACCAAGAGCTGTGGACTTAAATCAGACTGTTGCATGAGCTCACTGAGGAAAATTTGGAATGAAACTCAGACACAATGGCCTCAGATGGAACCAGTAACATCTTATGAAACAAAAGACGTTACATGTTATACCAAGTGTTGATTGTCATTAGGGATCTTAGCAGCCTGGGCTTGTATTTTCAGAACTGGTTGACTGAACACGTCAGGTTGTGTTATGAATTTTTATGATTTCCCTCGGTCCCCTCATTCATATTGATCATGTTTTGGAAGAACTAGTTCAACAACCGGCGTCAGTCTGTAGAGCCACCCATGTTGTCATGAATATTTATCAGTGCAGCAGCAGAAACAGGAGACTTGGCACAATATTGGGAAGACCAATAAATATGACCAGAGCCAGAGCCAAGATCGATTCATTATTTAGCACACCACTGAGCCTGGACTTTCCTTACAAATACATCATCTAGCCTCCTGCCATATAAAGGAAGGATAACTACACAGACAGACAACGGTGATCCTTACCATTATAGGAGAGGCGAGGCTTGCTTAGACACATGATGAAGTGAACCTCCATTTCATTGGACGCCACAGACTTGGAGCAGACAGGACACTTGAATCCTAAGAAGAACAGTAGGAAACACATTAGTGAAAAAATGTACACATACCTCTGAAATACGTATCATCATTTAACCCTGTAAAAGCTAAAGGACATTTCTTCAGATTTCTTTCCATAAAAGAAAAGGCAAATAAAAAAAGACGTGTTTCAGTTTTATATGATGAGACTCATTTTTCTTTTAAGGTGATGATCTAAAGTCTTAGGAGCCTTGATGGTAAATTACCCATCAGCACACCACTTAAGTGTTGCTGTTTTTCTTCAGGGCCCCTGGATCCCATTTAATAACAAACCATAACAAATTGGGTTGTGGATGCTGTGCCATATCTTTCTGTGAATCACAGCACAGTCTCTAACACAGTGATACGTCCATATTAAATGCTGAAACGTTATTTAACGTTATTTAATGCCAGGGATGTTTTACATTTCTTTACTGTGTCCATCATTGACTTTAAAAACAGGTCCATCGTCATCCAAACAGATAAAACATCCATTGTGAATCAAAAATCTTAGGAAAAATAGCTGCAGCTGCTGCATTCTTACCAGCTAACGTTAAGTGAAGCAGGACTAAAGAGTTACATTTTGCTAAAGGTCAGCACGGTGATGTGAAATGAACACAGGTAATATAATGTTAACACAGGAAAAAGCCACAGTGTGTGTGTGTGTGTGTGTGTGTGGTGTGTGTCTGCGTGTGGTGTGTGTGTGTGTGTGTGTGTGTCTGCGTGTGGTGTGTGTCTGTGTGTGTGTGGGCTTGTAGACCTGTGTGTTTGCATTTTGTTTTTTATTAGCTGGTTTGTTGGGTTGTGCTGTGCATCGGCACGTGTTCCTGTATATAACAGTTATAAGAGCTGATGGGTAAGTGTGATATGGCCTGTGGTACTGGGCTGAACTGAGGATCACAACTCCAGATGGGAAGCAGGAGCATGAGGATGTTTTTTTTTTACTAACATATGGTTATGACATTATACAACAATTTCTTTATTCACACACATTTAATCTTAATGCTCCTCCTTCAGTCTGTTGCTTTGTCCAGCCCATGTCACTTCATGCCTCCTTGCTGTTTGTCACATTGCATATGATACAGCCTTACTGTTATTTTACATTAACAAACATAACAAAGCATTCTGAGCAGATCATGTTTCCAGATAACCGGGACCTTAAGCTGATACTGAAGTTGTTCTCCGTTGTTGCTGATGTTAGGGAGACTGGATTTGAGGCTGCATGTTTTCACTATATGGAAGTTAACAGATTTAGGTGAATAATAATAATTTAATAATAAGAAGAAGAAGAAGCAGCTCCACTACATCTCCAAACAGACTTCAAATAAAGTTTCATAACAATAATTATGAAACTTCATATGTACTAAATACACATATGACATGTACAGAAAGTACGGTGCCTGAACAGACCTGTGCTTTAAACCACACAGCATCTGTCATTTCCACCATGAAAAATACACTATTTTAAATGTTGGCTCATTTGCTGTAATGTGTTTTTAAAAACATTCATCTGTGCATGTTTGCTCCTCTCACACACTGTCACTCACACTACGCCTCTTGGTTGTTTGATAATGTTGTGGCTGTCTCAGCAGTCCTCTGCTGTGCTGTTTGGATGGAAACCACAAGGCTTAACTACATTAGTTCAACACATAACAGATAATTAGATCAACCACTGGGTCACATGAGCCGCGTTTGAAAACAAACACGACTGCTCAGTGAAGAGGGAGAGCTCCGAGCAAAACAGCAGCGATCCTTTACTGTGAGCAGAGGTCCAAACTGGTTTTAAACCACGATCCACATGTGAGATCCCTACCCCCAGGCTGAGATCCCCTGTGCTAGATCCCCTGAACTTGTTAAGTCAGTGTATTTACAAAGCGTATCTAAAAACAACAAATGCTTCACAGAGATGAAATTAGGAGATTATCTGATTAATGATTACAATCAAAAACACAGACGTAGCTATCAGGATATAAGTAAATAAAAGCACAGAATGTGTGGGTAAAATCATAAAAACACTACAGCGCTACAGAATACTAAATAAAAACAAATAAATAAAAAGCAGGGTGACACTCTGAGGAAAGGCTAAAGAAAAGAGAGGAGTCTGTAGTTTTAAAGATGCCAGGTGAGGGGGACGCTCCAACAGTGAGAGGCTAACTATTCCACAGAGGGACAACAGTGGAAAACGCCCTGGATTTTAACTGGGAGCGTGGAGTGGAGAGCAGTGATGGGTCTAGCAGATCTGAGAGGTCTGGAGGTGGAATAGGAGATGAGGAGTTCAAAGGTATAACCTGGGGCCAGTCCACACAGTGCTCTGACAACAAACGAATTCATCTTAATATTCTGTAGAGAGGTCAGAGCAGGGGAGACGTGGTATCTGTTCTCAGGACCAGTGAGGAGTCTCGCCGCCGCATCGTGAACCAGCTGCAGACGAGATAAGGCCGAATGTCTGATTCCTGCATCGAGTTGAGGCGAGAGGAAATGACAGCATGAAATGTGGTCCCCAAATCCTTCACAGACTGGAATGATTTTAAGTTTGCAAGTGATCTGAGGTGGAAAAAGCTAGTGCTTACAGCAGAGTTCTTTTTTTCTGTTTGTTTTTTTTTTTTTTTGTTTTATCAAATTTGAAAGCAGAATCAAAGATAACACCAAGATGTCTTGAATGGGATTCTGCGATCAATGAGAAGCCCAAGGGTTTTAACAGGCTGAAGAGCATGTTTGTGGAACTGATGGAGCCCCAGCCCTGAATTTTCCAGTCAGGTTACATACGAGTTTGTTTGTTTGTTATTGGTGGGTTTTTTTGTTTGTTTAGTTTTTTTTACAGACTCCTTGTCCATGGACAGGAGTGAGGGTTTATTTTACAAGAACAGCCTGACCTCCATGTCTCTCAAGATAAATACACATATGAGAAATTAGTTATAGAGAAATCCAAGAACAACAGTTGAAAAAAGAAACTGAAACAGAAATCTAGCCAGAGATGTATTTTTAACTCAGAGCTCCCTGTAAAATGTGTTTATTTATTTACTTTTCTTTATTGACGAGGAGGAAAAAACTTCAACCAGTCAAAAAACTAAAAACTCAGATGAGTAGTCATTTAATCAATTTGTCGACTGACAGAAAAGTAACTGTCAGCAATTTTAAAAATCAGTTAACTGTTTTAGCCTCAGCTTCAGTGTGAGGATTCTCTTCATTCTGTTTCTTTTTCACGATCTTTAGACATTTTGTGAATCAAATAATAACAACAAATAATAAAAATAATAATTAATAATTTGATCTGTCTTTGTTTCTGTTATTTGTTTCATTCATTCCCAAATTGAATGAATGAAAAATGCGACAAACTTCAAGTGTCATACTTCATGATTCAAGCACTCTTAAGTGTGTGTGGCTGTAAACACAATCAGCTGTCTTAGAAATGTTGCACAACACTTGACTACAAAAAAAAAAAAGCTTCAAAACACACAGCACACACACAGCACACAAGTCACTTCACCCCCCCCAACCCCCCCACGGCAGCTGACCCACTTTTCCCTTGGCTGCTATTTTCAGATGCTCCATAGGGACAAGCAGAGAGAGAGAGAGATGAAGGGAATGAGTGAAAAAGACGTGAGGAGGGAAGGTGAGACAGTTCGGGCATTCGAGGAGAAAGGAAGGTTTATGATACATGGTCCAGCAGGACTCTCACTGTGCAGTCAGGCAGTTGTGTGTGTGTGTCCAAATCCTTGAGGACATTTCATATTCAAGGAGCACATAAGGTCAGACAAGGGACAAAAATAAATCATAGGACTAGATCATAAATTAATTATAGTGGTGCCTATGTGAGAGTGTATATTTGGAAGTGTGTGTTGTTGGAGTGCACAGGCATGTGTGTATTTGAGCAACCTGTGCCACTAATCCTGTACAGTATACTCTGAGGATTTTGGTTTATGTCAAATTGGCACATTTCTCTCAAATATTTTCCTTGTTTTACATCACTGTGGGCTGCAGGTGATGTCAGTAAACGCCACACAGCACTTTCACACTCAGGGCCACGAGATGCTTTACAGCAAACGACACCAAGGAGAGTACAGCTTTTCCTGGACTGAGCTCTTACTGACTGAGGAGACAGACTTTAAAATTAAACTTGGAAACATCCACAGTTCTGTTTTTGCAACTCAGTGGAGATGCAGAGGGGAGACGGCAGATTGGATTTATGTGTTCGTGATGTACATCCAAACTATAATTACAGTATTTGAAAAAATTGTACTTAGTTACCTTTGGCCACTTATTTATTTATTGATCGATTGATTTATTGGTTTGACTGCTGTGTATAAACCACACTTTCCCTCAGGGACATTAAAGCTCCATCTACTTTACTCCATCCATCACTTATCTATATCTGCTTATCATGTGGGAGGTGAGAGGTGAGGTACACCTGCTCAGGTTGTCAGTTAAAAAAACCCCATCACTTGTTGCAGGGGTGAATCCTGTAAATTGCAGCCACACAGATCAACAGTGTGCCCTGAGTAACCATGGATGAGGCTTGTGATGACAGCAGAGCGATGAAACAGATCCCAGGTTTTCACGACAGTTCATGTAGTGTCATGCCGAAAATATTAACTGGACTAACTTGAGAGCACGAATAAGAAAATTCAGAGAAATCTCCAAAATGTCAAAAGCATTTTGATTAAAAACAATCTTGCAAAGTTGACCTTATTTTGTTAAAAGCCACAAATCTGCCATTTTGAATTCATATTTTGTCAATACAATCTAACAGAACGTGGCATTAAATAATGCTCAGCAGGAAACCAACACACTCCTACATATTTACATCCAAAATCAACTTAAAAACATGCTTTAAACTGATGAAGCTGCTTCAGATTAGCCTGTCCTGGCTGCCAAAGTTGACCAGTTATGCTGAAGCAAAGTCCAAATCAGAATCACAGCTGTACAGAAGAGAGTGGAGAGGACAAGGAATTCAGCTTTAGGCTCTGTAACCTGGGTAAAGAAGATCTGAAAAGGCACACAGAGGAAAGAAAAAAAAGAAAACATTCAGATCTTACAAACGCCTTGTGACAAAGAAGTAGAACAAAATCTGAATGTTTGGAACCATTACCCAGCAGTGCCATGTGTGTTTCTCTGCAAGACAGTGACCCATTTAAACCTGGTGGGTAAAATAACATCCTGTGTAACTGCTTCAGGTCACAGACAGGCAGACAGGCCTGTGTGGGCCCAACTAGCAACAAATAAACCAGACAATATAATCAACACAGACACATTCAACAGGTTCCTCTTCAGGCTGCTGGGCCTGAACACAGCAGAACTGTTGCTTTGGTTTAAACTAAACTAACTCTTTGGCCTGTGACCAGGACTGTTTCAACCATCAGGTTTACCTTTGTTTTCCTATATAACATCATTATAGGAAAGGAGACATTACATACGAAAATAAAGTAAGTGAAATATTGTGTAAGATGAATTGATGAATCATGCTTTGTATTAGACTGTATGAATGTTAGAATAGAACCGTAACTTTCTATTGATAATTCTGAAGAAAGAACCTTATAAAGTGATGAAAGCCAGTGGTGTATGTTTGAATCATCTCATCGCTGCCATTTCTTTAGCTGCTGTTATCCCACACTTTTTATTTTCTAACAGTTTGATAAAGAACTTTTTTAACAAACAAAATAAAATGAACATCATACAGCTTCACGCTGTGTCAGACAAATATTACCCCTCACTGACTCGGGTCGGGTCAGAGAGGGCTGACTGCATATTGTGATTGGCCAGTGAACCCAGCACACGCACGCAGCACGCTCTCAGGAGGGCGACACAGTAAGAGAATATGCAGTGACCATACTCAAGTATGTGCCTCTGACTTTAGACGAAGATCATCTGTGGAAACTGGTGTTTGCATAAGGTCAACCTCTACGAATGCAGCCAAAGAAGAAAACCATTATAACAGCACAGAACTGCAAGATTCAATTTTACCAAAGAACATGAGAAGAGGCCTGATGAATGTTGGCAGCACAGTCTTTGGTCACATGAAAGCAAAATAAATCAGCCTGGATCAGTTCGTTCAGTCTGGGCTGGATCACCACAGTGCCCATGTTTCACTGCAGAGTGAAACATGGAGGTGGGAGTGTGATGATGTGGGGATGCACAAGTCCAAGAGGGCTGACATGCATAGATGGAACCATAAATGCAGGTTTGTACCCAAACACTGACTGAAAAGACGACTCAGGCTGAAGATGCTGGACAGGTGAGGAAGTTTCTGACATGACAATGATCCCAACACACACGCAGAAAAAAGTGAAAACTATGACTGTAACATCTCTCCACAGATTTGTGTTAAACTGGTGTCATCTATGACCAGGAGGATTAAATCTGTCAAGAAAAATAAAGGCCGACGTACGAGATCTAACCAGAAATAAATAAAAGAATGGAGGGTGAACTGATTTTAGTTGAAGATGGATCTTTCTTTTTTTTCGTGTGTTTTACGAACCATTTTTTCTGGCTTTGGCCAAAAACAAAAGAAACTACATTAGCTTTGTATCAGACAGGTTTTGTAATTACTCAACATTTTAGTGACACTGAGTGGTGAACTCAGCTTTGTTGTGTACTGGGCACCAAACATTTAGTTTTATGGAAACTGCTACAGTTTACTGAATTTACAAGAGGAATTAATTTACACATAATTCATTTGAATTTTAAAATGCTCAGCTTAAAAAGCCTCATTTCACTGGATTTGTCTTTTGTAGTGGCTGCAGGTGCTGCATTTATTTCCTTTTCTGCGATAAGAGAGCACACACTCGAGCCAAACTGAACGCTGTGTTATCCTGTTTTCGGTCAACCCTCTGTGATTTTTTTTTCAGCAATGAAAAACATCAGTGAATCAAAGTCTGGAAGAAAAGCAGCGCTATGCTGTGATACAATAATTAACATTCAGTGAGTGGTGGGGATCAAAGTTGGGTAATGACTCAAATGCAAAACCAGTTGTCAGGCTTCCAGTCTGGAGTTTCCTGCAGCTGGCTCATCACCAGGATGATAGCGTCTTACTGAATCATGTTTTCTGTCAGGAGGACCATCATGTGGTCAGCAGCCGTGGCTGATTGGTCACAGTTAACTTCAGATGACTTTTCATACGCTGTGGAAGAACAAAAGTAACATGTGAAATGTGAAGACTAGATGTTCATGTTTTTACCAAGACATGATATCATGATCAGTGCATGAAGTTATACATATTATTTTGTTATGTTATTCCATTTCTTTGTTCATATCTATCCTCATTTTTACTTAACACAGCACCGGTTCTGCAGTGACTGAAGGAGATGAGCACCAATCCCACTTTTATCATGATAACTGTATCGGTCACTGCTGACTGATCAAAGCAAGAACATGCTCCCCTATAGCTCCTTAAATAAACTTCTATTCATTCAGCAGAGAGAGATTTAACTGGAAGGGAGAGAGAGAAATAATTAGCACTGCTGCTGTTTACAACACAAACATCCCCTAAACAGAGAAGCGTCAAATGAGGAACAGAGGCACTGATGGTATATTCTAATGCAAATGATTATTATATAACACAGTAAAGGATGAATGCAGACAAATTGTGAGGCCAGAGAAAGACCTGTTATCCCACACTCTTCATTATAGACAGGTACGAGTAGGAAATGACTGATTACATGACTGATCTGTATGTATATATATGTATATATTACTTACATTCATGCGTCACTTTACTCTTTTGGTGAATGTTTTACTCCATTTGACTTGAAGAATACGTCCGTTAGCATTGCCTCGCTACTTTGAAACTCTAATCTATGTCACGACTGAGCAAGGACCGAACCCAAATGCACGACTCTGTGAAGCAAGATTAAAAAATTTAAATCAGTCTTTATTTACAAAGTACCAAATTATAAGCACCCATAAAGGGGAAAAACACACAAAAGCAAAAGTACAAAACGTGAAACACAAAATCACTCTTAGCGAGGAGGAAGGCTGATCAAAAAGCAAAACCCAAACAAGAAACAAAGTAACAAATAAATGCAGAACCTGACTAGTAACAAAAATGACAAGAAGGCATGACAAAAGACCTGAGCCGAGGGCAGGAGACAAATGACACGGCACGACGAGACCAAACAAAACAAACAGGGAAATGACGAGACTTAAATACACAAGGTAGTGGGCAACAGGTGAAACCAATTAGGGCGGGGCAGACAATCACAAAGGTGGGAAACAAGACAAGGACAGGAAGTGGAACAAGACAAGATACACAAGGACAACGATTTCAAAATAAAACAGGAACTATAAACAAAACTTAACTAAAGACTGAAAATGTCCACAAAAGAGTTCTTAACCAAAAATGTTCAGAAAACAGCCCCTCTTAGGGGTTAGTCATGACAATCTAACAGCCCTGAGTCGTTCTTCTCTTCCTGTCCTATGTGGTGTTACTAACCTAAGTGACTATATGATATCAGATTTTTATGCTCTCTTTTAAACTTACAGCAGCTGAAAGTAGCTTTAAAAAAAAGTAGTTATAAGTGAGATGACAGACAGGTTGTGAAGTACGTCTGGTGAGAGCTTCAAGATGGCTGCAAAGTGCAGTTTGCAGAACTCTTCCTGTAAAATGAGTGTAAAAATCCACCAAAACACATCTTGTTTGCTGAAATCAAATTATTCCACCCACACACACCTTGCATGACTATGCAATAACAACAGTGGAAGAGGTTGAATAGATGGAGCTGTCACACTGAAGTGCTATTAAATTTTCCCATGGTCCCACTTATTCTTGTCAAGCCCTGCACAGGGAACACACACACACACACACACACACACACACACACACACACACACACACACACACAAACACACACACACTTCACAGGTGAGGTCACTCAACTCAATCTCTGGCCAATGCATATTTCATAAACTCTGGGTGGCCTGTTTGGGCCTAAGACCCCGACTGAGCTCCCAAATAACCACTGTCCACTGATGAAGACCTCAAGACTAACAAAGACTCTTGTGCCCGGGCGACGCCATGAAGTGTCTGTCACCGGGAAGTTGAGCTGCAGATAAACAGCGCAGCGACACTGAGTATGAAATGTTTGCACAGACACTTTTTGTGGCTGAGCCTCAGCAAGTAGAGAACTGCTGTATTTGTTTTTAAATTTTCAGTCTCACAGTTTGTGTTTGCTGTTCGCTATAAAAGTGTGAGGAGAAGACTGATATCAGTTTAATCTCCAGGACGAAGGACGTGTCTCATTTAGCAGGGAGACGAGAGAAGATGAAAATACACCTTCCAACAGCTCCACAGCTGATGTACTCTTTCTTATTTACACGTTGTATCTTTACACGATCACATTAGTCACTAAATCTTCTAAGAATCACTTGGCTGCATCCGGCTTTGAAATTCATCTGACTGAGAAAGATATTTTTTAGAGTGCAGTGTTTTGATTTTACACTATAAAAATCTTAATATAGGACAGTGTTTGAAAAGGAAAAGGAAAATATGGGACCTGTAAACTTAAGCAGCTTTCACACAGGCACTGCAGTCCTACACTCTTCTAGACATTACTTGGAGGAGCTGTATGTGTGGACGCCCGAATCAGTCGAACTGGACATTAAACTGACTCTAGCCTGATAGCTCCACGTACACAGTCCATGTAATGTTGGTCTGAGCCGATGTGTGAATAGAGCAGGTCATTGTGCAGACAATTCTCAGCTTCTGTCTGCAAAAGCCAACACATTCACTGAACTAAACAACGGGCAGAGACAGCACCATTTATCTGTGCAACAAACTACATTATACACATACAAGACCCAGTGAATCCACAGATACCCATTCAGTGTGTTGACATGCACTTAAGTAAGTGGGTTACAGTCTACAGTTTTTTTTTTATTCCAGTGCACTGATTTCTCAAATGTCACGTAAACAAGAAACCTGGTTTCCATAACTGGCTTTTTCTAAGTGTTCATGTGCGTGACAAAAGACTGCAGAGAGGGAAAGTAACAGCAGAGCCGCAGGATTAAAGGAGAGATCATTATACAGAGCGATGCACTCAAAGTTTCCTCTAACAGTCTAAGTAAGTGGGTCTCCATGCTGCACATGTGACACATCTGTGGCAGAGACAGGGAGTCATGATTCCGATCACTGACCCGCTGCATGTATACACAGATATAAAGCAACCAGGTTACTACAGTGCATGTAAAAGGATTCTCTGATTACCCATGTAACCTGTGCTCTCTGAGTGACAGGCACTCTGAGAAGGCATGTGATAAAATGACAAAAGAAACAAAAACACAACAATTTGTGTGTTATTTTAAGAATGTGTGGTAAAGGAATAAAAGAACATCGAGCAAATTATTTCCTTTCCTCCTCAGGAACATCACTGTGATCCCCTCTCTCTCAATGGATTCCTAGAGACCAAATTACACAGCCTCTGGCAGAATCTTGAACAGGAGCAAAGTTGAAAAATGACAAATGACAGAAGCAGAGCAGAAAGTCCTGACATGCTGAGGGATGAACATGCCAGCAGCACAAATGATGGGTTACCTGGATCGCGAGGTGACGGCCATCAGCTGAGAAGCTTTAAACTACCAAGTCAGGCATGGAGAACACACAACCATACCCAGAGTACCCAGAGAACCTGGACATCCCAAGTCTGATAGGTGGCCTGTTTTTTTGTTTGGCTACTTGAGCACAATATAAAAAGCTGAATACTCGTCAGACGTATTGTCATCATAAAGAGTTGTGGGCAATGTGGCAGCAAACCGTTGATTACATCAACATCCAGCAGACACATCATTACCTTTCACATGGCTCACAATCCATTTGATCCTAACGACTGAAGTGAAACGGGCCAAATGACAACATGGAAGCTGCAGCTCATAGTAACAAACTCACACTTCTGAAAAATCCACTGTGGTCTACCTGCTCAGCACCAAACAGCACACACACACACACACAGTCAGAGACTGTAAATGGAACTGGAAACTGGAACGAGCTGAGAGGAGAGTGAATACTGGACTTAAATTCATCAGGTTGACACAAACATGACTAATTAGAAGACATGATGCTCTGTGTCTGCTGGATGTGGATGTGGGCAGCTGTAACTCGTTAACCACAACTTATTTCTGGTGATGATGTCAGTTTTCAGCTTGCTTTGCTGCCGCCAGTCGGACAGGAACCCAAAGAAATTCAAGCTTTATTTCTTTCACGTTTCTGTTGTCGGTTATTTTTATTTATTTATTTTAAGTCCTGACATTTAATGCTGCATAATCTCTTTGCATTTCTAAATTCTAATGTTGCAGCTTGTTTTTTATTGTCAGACGAGACTTGTTATACAGCTCTTGTGATGCTAATACACCTGCTCCCAGTCTGAGATCTGCAATAAGCTGCCTCGATGATTTTTCACTTGTATATATTCAGTAAAACTCAGTCTGCTTTTACTCAATGAAAGTATTTATTTAGACACTTTCTTAAGTGTATCTTTGCAAGCATTGCATCCCTTTGCACTGACCCACAAGCATCATTCTCACCTCACCAACTCAGGCTGATATGCATCGGTGATCCTGAAGAGCACAACCAGGCAGTTTGTCACTGTTGCAAAGGGATCATTCCTCTGGAAAATGGCCTGACTTGCAGTGGACAAGCTCCTCAAACCGTACCGGGTGTGTACCTTGTCTTATCTTGCATAACTCAGCTCTGTCTTCACCTTTGTTGAATGATTAAAGCATTCAAGGAAAGCAAAATGTTCACCAGTGCAAAATATAGAAAGTCAGTGTTCACAGAGGTGTAAAACCTCATTTGGCATCTCTGTGAAATACATTCATTACCAGACTGACAAACCCTGAAACAGCGGTCAGCTGCTTCTTTGCTGAGTAGTTTGAATGCACTGTGTGACAGTGAATAAGAGGAGCATTGATGAGAAAATTACTGTGTGTTTAAGATGTATCCTAATGCTTTTGCCTTGAAGAATTTAGCACCAGAGCACAGTTCACCTCAGCCTTCTGCTCAGCTCAGCTGACAGAGAGGTGCAGCAATATGACGAGATTTTAGAACCACCCCTGGATGATTTATTCATTCACTTTGTGGACACTTTGAAAGTGAGTTTTTCTCTGTAAGTTCTGCATGATCTATAAAAAATGCACAGCTCATATACGAAGACATTTCTCAGCACCATGTCTGCCTAAATGATCCCAGCTACACAGCTGTGAAGGAGGACACACGTTTGAACAAGTGTCTGTATTTTCATGTTACAGAAAATATAAGTGATGATATCATGTACAATGCACTTTGGCCCTTTAGAGGTAAAGTTACTGATGCTGTTCGCTTGAATCAGCTGAATGACAGGGTTTCTACTTCTGACTTTAGATATAAAAACAAGCCAAGTGTCACACTGAACTTGAAGTCGAGTGAGAGAGCAGTAAAACAGCATCTCAAGGGTGGTGCCTTTTAATGCTCCTACCCTTTTTATTAGGGCATCTCGTAGACAGAAAACAACATTGGTGTCAACTGAATTTGCTGAGGGAAATATGCAGCATCATCTTTGCAGCAGCTGTAATAAGTGAGCTGATAACAGAGCTCTGTGCTCTCCTTAGGAAGCTGTATGACACAAATCTCATTCCAAAACATCGTTTTATCAGCTGAGTATCATGGTTTGTTTGTCACGACGATAAACAGTGTGAAGGTTGATGTCATGACGAACTGAACTGGATTAGGGAGGGAGACTAAGAGCAGTAGACAAAGAGTGCACATCCTCTTTCAAAGGCAAATAGTTGGAGAATTATTAAAATTGTTGCTTCATTGTCCCTGAAGGAGCCACAACAGGAAAACACTGAGATTTAAGGCTATGACTGAGGATCCACAGAAACTTCCTGGGAAGCTGAACTCAGATCAGAGAAGTCCCTGCACCTGGCTGTGACATGTCCTACAGAGTTCTTGTATTCAAACATGTGCTCAGCATACATGAGAATCTGGTACATAACCAGACCTGACCTTTCACCTGAACACCTGAAGTGTTTGTTGTGCCTGTGAGGTTGAAGTGTCAAGATGTTGGGCTAGTGAGATGTGAAGCAGGAAAAGGCTGAGTCAGATAAAAATGCAGAACAGTCTGGGGACAGATAGAAGCCGCGTGCATTTATTTCTTTTGCAACCTGGTCAAACGTAGCTGCTGTTTGTGATCACAGGGCCATATCTTTATCTGCAGCATGGCTGTAAAATCAAAGAAAAGAAATTAAGTATATAAATAATCCTCAGTAATAAAAAGACTCAGAAGTAAATAGAAAACAGTGTAAGGGGTGGGATGAGGACATCCAAGGAAGCTAGACCAAACAATGAGTGCTCAGAAATCAGAGATATTTATTTTATTCATACTTAAGATAAATTAAGTTCAACAGAATACGACACAGCTGGTGGGGGAGCAACACAACTACCCTTACATTTAATGGTATCTTATACCATTATTAACACTAAGGTCTTCGCTCAGAGAACAGAACAAGTGAGCTCCACTGCTAATACACACTTAATAGTCAATAACATGGTGGCAGCATTAGCATAAATGGGTTGGCTGCCTGTAAAAAAAATTTTTTTACTGATCCACTTCAGGCATTGATATGACTTTGCATGCATCAGCTCCATATGCTAACATGGCTAATGGAAAGCTCTCTAGGTAAGAAGACAGCATTTTCCTGAGAGAGAGGAACTGTGAAAACTGCATTTTAACATTTTCAGTTTGACAGTGTTTCCAACACTCTACCACTGTAAAACAGAACAAGCTATCTATTAAACATGTGGTGTCACTGCATGACTGAAACAAATGTTTGACTCTGTTTGACTTTGAGATATTAGGTGCCGTCTGTTTGTCCTTTGTTGTCTCCCAGTGCTAGCTCCTTGGGGACATTTATCCTATCTGACAGCATGCATCTCTTAGCTCTGTGGAGTGTTACCACCTTGTGTGTGCGCAGCTATATGCTGGCATTATCTAGGAAACTACAATAATGAATCTTCTGAACTGACAGCCACATGTTTCTCTATTAAAGTTTAACCAAGGACCATGCCAGGTGGATTTCTGTAATGCTTTCACTTGTTCTGTTTCTAAAGATTGTGCACGTACTTCCATGGTACATCAGCTAAATTGAAATATATTTACACTGAGTAGATTAATGGTGATGTCTGACACTGTATGCACAGGAAGTTGTCACTCTTTGGGTGTGTCTGATTCTTTGGTGTAAGTCTCTATGTGGTGTAATAAAATCTCTTCAGGGGTCTGAACCTCCTTGTCAGGGCTTGTTCTGCAGTAATCGCTGGCTCACTATCCTTCCTCCCTTACTTAACAACTTTTAATTACCTAAAGGTCACTGAGCAGAGCCAAGAGAGCGCTGGAGCCGAGAAATCAGACGGTGACGGACACGATGATGATTTGATCACAAGCTCAATCATTAGTTCAAAAATTAGCTTGAAACATTTAGTGTTTCATCATTTGCTAAAGAAACCAGGTTGTGACAGTGTGCTATTACAGACCAGCAGAAATAATCCAAATGAGGGAGGATCTGAACTGATTAAACTAAATGTAATGTGCAGTCAGGTGAATTATTAATACAGAAAGGTAGCATTTTTTATAAAGAAAGAGACAATGGCCAGTTTTTCTATAATGTTTTATTTAAATAAAAAGTGTTCACTGTGCTTTCAGCATAGTTCATTTGCTGCCCCTCTGTCTGTAACATCAACTGAAGATAAATGGTTGAGTGCAGATGTTGTTAAAAGTGAGAATTTTAAAAACACTGGTAATGAACATTTAAAAAAATAAAGTTTTCCCTGAGCTAACCACGTAGTATTTGTACCTAAATGTAACCAAACAGCTGCCATGATTATTGTTACCATGGCAACAAAGGTTCAGAACGCCTGCCATTGGTCAGTCTATCTATTAACTTTCACTATCAGAAAGTCATCAATCATTTTTCTATACAGAACAAGTAAGAGTTAAAGAAAGTTAAACACTCAGAAAATGAAAAATATTCATATTATAGATCACTGTATGACAAATAAAACAACGCACCATTACACACCAAACACACGACGATCATAAGGTCTCCAACGTGTCCTAAGTGAATTCAAAGTAAATTCAGCTTAACAGAGACATCATATGCTCCTGGCAGTGTATTTAAGATGCTGCAATCACATTTTCAACTCATTCAAGTTTCCTCTGAGGAAAACTCTCCACAGGATTCCCAAACAGTTTGGGAATGATAATATATTCTTTTTGATCCCCTGATCTCACTCCGCTTCCAAGGCCGCCCCAGGTGCACCAGGCACAGCTGGCCACAAAATACCAAAAGTGAGCTTTGCGTGCCCCCAGTTGACCTGACTGAAGTCTGTGCTCAGAAATACAGTTCACAAAAATATAGCCCACTGTCTCCTAAGGAAACGTAAAAATCTAAATGGACTACGGATCATCCTGTGGAGAACTATGAGGAGAACCATAAGTCACTTTGCTGGTTGACTGTTCAATTCCAACCAGAGTAAACAGAGGAACTGAATCAGCCTGAATAATTCTGCAGGTGTTCAAGTGGAACCTGAACCCTGCAGCGACATGTTCTGCCATAGGTGTAGTTTTAAATGAGAAACACATCAGTCAGCAAACACAGCTTCACTCATTATGCCTCTCATTGACTGATTCTATATCATCAGTCGTATGGAACAACACCTCAACCAGTCTTTAGCAAAGGCACCTGTAAGCGATGAATGACTGTGAGACGTAGCAATAGTGCAGCAGACAATATAATTAAAACATGGATCAGTGTCCGTCTCATAATGAGGAATAATGTCCAGGAGGGGACGGATGGACTGTAGATAGCCACAGTCATCAGGAGGAGCCAGTTTAAATCAGACCAGTGCCTGGGAGCATGATAGCTGCACAAACAGCTCTCCCAGATCCAATCAATAGCACTGTAAAATCCTGACTGTATTCAAACCTCACATAAAATATCCAGAGAATATTAATCACTGAGAAGATGAAGGCTCTGCTTTTGTTTCCAGTCCTGGCTGTTATCTGTATCAACAGCAAACACTTGGGTTGATAAGTGTCATATAGCTGCAGAGGACAGACAGACGTCGGGGGAGGAGGAGGAAGAAGGGGGAGTCTGGTTTAACTGTGCAGTAAAATAAGGATCACAACAATCCGGGGGCTGGGGGAGAGATGAATCATCCAGCCGTCTACTTTATGGTGCAGAAGTGAGGAGGAGGAGGAGGAGAAGAGGGCAGAGAGAGGGGAATAGAGGGGGGCAGTAAAGCACAGAAAAGAAGAAGGCGAGACAGAAAGTTGAAGGGGCATTGGTGAAAAAGAGAGAGCACGAGGGAGCAATAGAGAAGAAAAGAGAGAATACCGAGACTAAATAGAGGGAATGAAGCTGAATCATGGGATTGAGTGGGGAGGGAGCGCTGGAGGAGAGAGCGAGAGGTGGAGAAACACCAAGCGGAGAGATGAGGAGGGGAGTCGGGAGGACAGAGAAAGGGCAGATTGAAACGAGAAAAGAAGCAGAAAGCAAAGAAAATGAGACAGTTAAAATGCAGGAGAATGAGAAAAGCATCAAGCGTGGTTTAGTTTAGAAACAGTTTCTGACTTTCTTCTGAAATTCCTCTTCTTATGGAGTTTGACCATCAGTCCAAGCAGCTCTGACAGACTGTTCTCAAACTCATCACCTGAGCAGCACAGTAATGACTCTGCCATTTTACAGCAGCGGCTCCTACGCAGAGTCTCTTTCCCATAGAGAAAGAAGATGTCAAGAAATTCACATAAAGAGTAACTTAACAACAGGCAATGGTTAAAATTCAAATTAAAAGCCCTGCCTCTGTCCACAGTGTGCTTTGATGCACCTGTGACCACATGGTGATGTTAAATCACTGGAGGTCATTCTGTAAAGGAATAGTTCGACAGACTGACTGCAGTCAATGTGTTTCCACCTCTCTCCTTAATATATCCACGGCCCTCACAGTGACTAAGAGACTCCAGGAAGCTGCTGCTGAAATGGTCCAGCACAAAACTCCCTCATACAACAACCTGACCTTGTTCTTTTAACATGTCAGTTGTTTTTTTTTAACTGATGAAAAGAACAAGACATAACATGTTAATTAGTGAACCTCACAGGCTCCGGTTGTCAAATTTAATCCAAACTAGCTGAGAGTGGTATTGACCTCTTAATGCTCAACCATTTCTTTAATTTATTATTGTATTAAAAATCTGTGGTCGATTAAAATTAAAAGATGCAACACAAAGTATGCGTGACTTCAAAGCCTCACAGATTACACCAGTCTGCAAACATCCAATGTCAAGTCTCAGTGATCTTATATAAAAACATCTTAGCTACATGGTCGTGGGGAGTCGAGCACTGTTTGTTCACTGTAGATAGTTCAGCTGCTGCCAACTCCTGCTCAGGTGGAACAGATGTCCCAGCGATGCACAGACATCATGTCATGGCAGCTTTAACAAACCCAGGGAACCTTTCTACATTTCACTTCCACCTGTACATTGATTTTACACCCAAAGACAGGAATGTCGCTTAGAAAGTTCATGGCATTATTTTGTGATGTATCTGGAAAATCCTGCTTGTACAACAACAACAACAACAACATTAGCTAGCACAGTTCTATCTACAGCCAAGTTAGTGCAGTTCTATATTCAAATTCAAATTAATCTGTCCCTAATTTTGCAGAGGACCTTCCTGTGAAGGCCCTCGAGGACCCACAGGCCTTGTTAACCCCAGGCATTAACATGCATCTTGGGTGATCAGATCAGAAGTGTACAGCTCTAAGTCCATCAGTTCACACCTGGCATTAAAATGCATCTCCACATCCATCTCGAGTCACCTGTGATCGAATCTCACGTCCTCGCTCTATATGCAACATGTACAACATTGTGTGTTGGCTAGGTATTTAAGAAAGATAATAAAACAGACAAGAAAAGATGCACAGTGCAGGGAAGACTTAAACACAGTGACACAGCAAGATCAGCGACACAACAAACAGCAAAGGTCACCATCTATAAGTAAACCTCACAGGTAATGGCCTAATCAATATCACCTTCAATGGACATGGAGGTAAATGAAACAAAGTCATTGTGGGTAAAAGTCAGCTAAGAGGGAACATTTAGCAAGAGAAATGCTAATACAAATAAAAGTCACTGTTTCCTTTGAACGTTCAGAGAGCAGACTGATGGATGGATAAAGAAGCCTGTGACTGAAAGTTGACTGGGCAACAGATGAGTGCTGCTCCCTTGAGGGTGTTTGATCACTCTCAAGTTAACCTTCACAGAATACAACACATTATCAGAAACAGTTTTCCTAGCAAAGCTAAAAGGAAGTGGATTAGACTTATTCAAAAAAAGAAAGGGACAGAGGCGTTGCTACAGTTTCAAGCTTTTGTTTTTACTTACTGAAACTATCATCAGGAGATGAAGGTTTGAAACTTCATTCAGTCCAGTGGAACTCTTCATATAAGTGGCAGCAGACCACTGAACCTCATGTAGCATCACCCTACATATCAATGTACTGCCTCTCCACAGTAAGAGGTGTAGCTGCTATATATATGTGCATGTATGACATTTCAATATTAAGAAATTAAGTTAGTGGGATTAGTTAAAATATTCACTTTTCCTTAACCAGCTTGTCCAAAAACCTGTGGGCTACCGTTCAATTGTACCTCAGCTTCAAATAAACGTCCCACTTTCTTTAGCCAGGATAACAGTGTGGAGATGGCACTGTCAGTACAAACATTCCTGATCTCCAGAATGAATAGAAATAACTTTGCTGACCCCCTGACTTTTCATCTAGCACCACAGCAGGCTGAAAATATTTTGGTTCAGACTGAAATGTCTTCACAGCTACTGGATGGACTGCCATGACCTCTGGGATGAATTGTAAAAGCTAAGGTGATCCTCTGACTTTTCATTTAATGTACTCATCAAGAGAATGAATGATATTCCCATGAGCCTCAGCTCTGCTTTCCCCATGCTAACATTCTAAGCTTAGATGGTGAACATGGTAAACTAGGATTCCCAACCATCCCATACAGAATCAGCTCATAAACTGGAAACTAAAAGACGTGTTCTGTGTTGAACTGAAGTGGGACAGGCTTCATTCTGTGTCTTTGAGACTCAGTTCAGTGTAAATCTCTGGGACAGAAATATTACAGGTTATTGAGACTGAGTGAGCTGCTCTCCCCTCAGCCTGTCTGTCATGTTATGTTCCACTACCCAAACACAGAGTGTGCTTCTCATTGCTTGTGACAGGGTCAACTGCACCGTCTGCCACCGGGTTTTCTCCATTAGTCACGGTGGAATCTGTGACATCGATCGACATCGATCAAGTTTGAGCTCGGTGTGACAAATTTCAATGCTGAAAATGTCAATGCAAAGAAAATTTTAATAACTCAACATCGGAGTCTCTCCTCTGATTTGCATTTTTGACTGAAAGGTGATAAAACTGCAGAGGAAACTCTCTGCAGCTGAAAACCAACCAACACACAGCAGATTGTGTTTAAAGCAGAACTACAGCTGGAGGGGCTGAGATTAGAGACAAGCTGCTCACAGGACCTGCTCACTGTCTGCATGTACAGTGGTGGAAAAAGTTGTCTTCAATAAAAAGGATGATCTTCATTAGTGGGTCAGTGGTACCACAATACTCAACGATTCTTAAGTATTTTTATGGAGCTAATCAGTTTGAAGTTTTTAATGGCTGATTTTAGGATTGGTTTAGTATTGTGGCT
>JBBMJY010000021.1:2745049-2839109 GCA_037833715.1 Toxotes lorentzi
TGGAAACTTAAGAGTGATTGTTAATGCAATATATCACAAATGCATGGGGTGTCCGAAAACTTTTTTCCACCACTGTAGGTGTGTGTTCTGTCTGTTCTGCACTTAAAAGAAAATGAGAACATGCCAATGTCAAGATGAATTATATCAAAAATGTTATTTGCACTACTGAAAGAAAGTGTTACATGATGTTTATATATATATATTGGTTTTCTTAAAATACAGTTCTGTTCTGTTCTTTATTCTAAAGAATAAGAAAATAGGCTAATGTTACACTGTGCTTTTGCACAGCCCAAAGAAAATGAATGATAATCTGTTACACATGAATTCGTATCACTCAAAAATACAAAACTGTTCAGTGTTTTTGGCAGGAATCTAATTATTTCACAAACAGTCCAGGTACAGTGCACAGCAGGGTATTCAAGTGAAACCTTTTAAGAGGAAATGTGTAAGAATTTTAGTTTAAAACAATCAAAAGTTAACTAAGATTATCAACAGGATATGAAGAAATAACAGCTTTAATGTTATGGTTAATGGACTGCATTTATTTATTTAGATATTCATATTTTCAGGTTTATTTTTCACTACGTCACATTCACCCCTTCACACACATTCATGATTGGTGAACGACCCGTTCTATATGTCAACATCTGTCCTATGCTGAGGTAAGATTTATTCAGGCTAACGTTGGCTCAACGTGACAAAGATGCTTGAAACTTGGTTGTGACTGGCCAGTGTGATTGGCTGTGTGAGCCCAGTCCTGGAATATGTATGCAACACACTCATGTGCTCCCTGAGTAACAGGTACACTGAGAGAACAGTAAAACCTTTATGGATCTTTTGACCGTCCACACGTCCACCAGTGTGGCAGCCCACATGGATCTGTCCTGATATGCCCGATGGCCAGTCTATAGCACAGGGGAAGGGGACGGACCAAAGAGGGTATTTCCTTTCCTTCTTACAATACACCCCAACTTTCTGGTAATATGCTGCCCCCTATTTGTTTGGAGGATCAATTTGACAGTTCTTACACATTGTCTTTTAAAAAAAAAAGGACAATGTCTCCCAGCATTCAAAGTAGCCTGGCAATACAGTGTAACCCCAAAAGTTCATGTCCGATAATTATAGCAAGAGTCAAATAATCATTTGTTACATTCAGGTGAACCGTGATGGGGGTGAAATAGATGGAACCTTGGCACGTTTCTGGTTATGTGAACATACATATAACACATTTTCAACTTCTTTTACAGCTACAAACACAGAAGACTAAAAAAAAAACCTTCTAAAGTTTAAGTGCAACTTTCTAAGTGCAAGAACAAGAATAGCAGTGCAGCAAATGCACAGTGCCAAGTCATGCAAGTCAAGGTAAGCTAGGGGCACGCTCAGCTCCACATGCTCAGGATGCCTTTGTAAATTTTTGCTCTAATTCAGGGAAAGCCAGAACTGAGGTTTTTAGCTCTGTGGCAGGGAAGTTGGAAACCGATTCAGCGGCAGATGCGCATGCACACACACACACACACACACACACACACACACAGAGTCATGCTGAGATTTAGTTCTATGGCAGACAGGCTGAAGGCAGAGATTCTACTGCAGAAGCACAACAAAGCCACTCTCGGGGTTTAGCTCTGTGGCATGGCAGACTGAAGGCAGAGATTTAACACACAGAGGCACTCCAGGCGGCCGGTGTCAGGCAGACAGATCGGAGAGGAGGAGAGAGAAGACACCATTAATACTACAGATGGAAAGTCTGAGAGCAACTCTAGTCACACTGCTTGTCACACTGCAGAGCCAGCCAGGCACAAGGATGGATGGGAGGTGAGAAGAGCAAGAGCTGGATTCTTAATGTTTAGACTTGAAACATATCCAGTAAAAATGATCAAATTCCAAATGTTGAGATTAAAAACAATGTATGAGTTGAAACACTGAGTGCGGAGTAGAGATACCGAGGAGACATCAGAGATATTACTAAATCTGAATCAGAAAAGTAGTAATCTGTCAGCTGAATGTATCTACAGTCTGCCATCTTTGAAGCTGGCGTTACTGAGCAGTTTTCATGGTTCATCAGTCTGGGGAAAAAGAAATTCTCCCCTTAATGCTAAGGCTGTCTGTACATGCACAACTGCAATAAGTACTGTAGGTCACCAACATCAAGGCAATGGTCTGGTCTATAATGGCCTGATAGTTTCACTTCAACATTCAGTTCAGCACCCTGTTGGTTTTTGTTCCAATTCCAATCGTCCATTTTCTGTTTTGGAGGAGTTTGTCTTTTCACCCTGACAACTCAAGCTCCAATTATGCTTCTTCAAAGATACAGATAAACATCTCTAATCTGTTCACCTCCTAAATCTCAACTACACATTGCACAGACAAATGTAAACATATTACATACAAGTATAAAAGTAAAAGACCCATAAGCACTTCCAGGCAACCTCCTACCTACAGCCCTGAGAATCAAAACTACAGCTGACAAATTTTTCATTTGATATGGAAGCTGCAAGGGTGGCATGGTGGTGCAGTGGTTAGCACTGTTGCCTCACAGCAAGAGGGTTCCAGGTTCCAGGTTCTGGGCTCTTCTGTGTGGAGTTTGCATGTTCTCCCTGTGTCTGCGTGGGTTCTCTACAGGTACTCCGGTTTCCCACAATCACAAAAACATGCACAGGTTAGGTTAAGTGGCTACTCTAAACTGCCCATAGGTGTGAGTGTGTGGTTGTCTGTCTTTGTGTGTCAGCCCTGTGATTGACTGGCAACCAGTCCAGGGTGTACCCCGCCTCTCACCCATAGTCAGCTGGGACAGGCTCCAGCTCCCCGCGACCCTGACGGATCAAGCAGTATAGAAGATGGATGGAAGCTGCAGACGATTTTCTGTTAACAATTAAAAAAATGTTATGCTGAGGATTTGTTGATTGTTATTTCTCTAAGTCACCTTAAAACAACTTATACAGCTGTGTCAGTCTCACTGTGGCTGTCACCATTTTTCTGGCTCTGGCACAGGAAGAAGGATTTCCCGGTCTTAATCCCATCTACAAGAAGGGGCGGGTTAGGGGCGTGGCTCTGTGGGTGGTAATGTCTGTCTGTTAGTTGGTCAGTCAGTCCACCACTTTGGTCCAAGCTGTAATATGTCATCAGCTATCAGATGGATTGCTGTGATGGTTTGTACAGACGCTTGTGGTCTCCAGAGGATGAATCCTACAGACTTTGGTGACCCCTTGACTTTTCCTCTTGCACCACCACAAGGTTGACATTTTGGTTTTTTAGTGGAATATCTGTTGTTGTATATCAGTTACTGAATGGGTTGCCATGAAATTTGACACACACACACACACACACACACACACACACACACACACACACACACACACATTTATTCCTTAGGATGAATTGTAATTACTTTGATGAATGCTAATTAGCGAGCGCTAGCATACTAACACGTTAAATTAAGCTAGTGAACATTAAGCATGTTTAACATCAGCATGTTAGCATACTGGCATTATCCTTTAGCTCAAAGCACCATGTAGGGTCTCTGGGAAAGAGCCATCAGAGCCATCATGTACATCCACATTAAGCTGGTTACATTTGTAAACTCAGTGTTTTATCTCTATCTCAGCCCTCCATCTAGAATAAGATGGCAGTTTTTTTTTTTTATGCCCAAGAAAAACGGTGCCTTTCCAAAGTGATGAAGTAAGCCAGCCTCAGTGAGGCCTGGGCTGGGCGCCAGTAAAGTTAAGAAGCCTTCTAGTTGCCTCTAACCTTGACTGTGATCGTTCATTTAAAAAGTCAATATGGCTGAATACACAGCAGAGCTGTTATCATTAACCTGGATTTATGTTGATTTTATCTGAAGATGCTGTGATTATAAACTAAGGGCTTCATCAGCACAATGCAGCAGCTTGGGAATGACTGCTGGTTCATATGTTTATGAGTCATAATGAAATAACTATAACCATACTCCATCAGTTGTTTGATAACAAAAACAAAGTATATAAGTTAGGACAACTGTATTGTGGATATGTCTGCATTACACAGGAGGACACTGGACAGTTATGTCTGTCACTGTTCAGCAGCTGTTTAGAGTTAAGAAGACACCTCTAACTTTGCCTTTGATTATGCATTTTAAATATTGATGTTGACTGTCATTAACCTGTACTGACTTGGTTTTTGTCAGTCAATGTATTGATCAGGAAATGATGTGCTTAGCAAGGCTGTGTGTCCCTCTCCTTACCACACATTAGCTCTGATGCAGTTTTGTTGTTTTCCAGCTGAAAACAGGGCAGAGAGGAAAAGATTGAACTGTTTCATAGAGTTCAGGTGTTTCACGATGGACACAGCTCTCTACTAAAATGACATGGAAAAGCTAAAAGAGTTCTTTAAAATGTAGACGCCTTAATGTCATCATAGTCCATGTTTGGCTAATCTGGGGATTTGTTTACAACCTGTCTGGCTGCTTCTTTTTAGAGATTTTACTCAGCAATTCCACATCTCAGCAATTAGATTAGCAATTACTGAGAGGAAAGATGGCCAAATACAAAGTTGTAATAAACAATAATTATCCATTACCAGAGACTGAGCCATCGTTTATTCACTGAAAAGAGACCCTCCCTTTGTCCTCACTCCATTTATCATCACGACCTAAAGGCCAGTGTTTGGCTGTTGTTCTTGTGTTTGATGATATTTGTCTTTCTGATGCTGTGGCACTCTATTTGTTCTCAATATAATCCTACGTTTTATCATTGTGAAGCACTGTTCAGAGCTGGTGATGAATCACACCACATTGGTTATTTGAGTGTTTTTTACCCCTTCCATTGTCTTTTACTTCTGTCACCTCCATTTTGTTTTCTCTGGCTTGATGGTGTAGCAGCAAGAGCTGCTTTCAGAGCTCTACAAATAAAGCAGTACATATACAGTGAATGCAGTATTTGTAGTATACCCTCACACACACTCAAACACACACACAGACACACACCCTCCACCTCGGAGAGCCTCTCTGTAGCACAGGAGGAAGCCTGATCGTCAGCAGCCTACCACTGTCATGACCATAAACAGCAGCGCTGGGAACTGTTGGTTTGATTACATCACAACTTACAACCAAGGCAACTCTCGCCAACAAACTCTCCTTACCTTACTGGAAAGACCAGCAGTTTCCATGGGAACAGGACAGAACAAGAGAACGAGAAAAACAGACGAGGGAGAGATGGAGAGACAGAGGAGAGGATGGATGTCGGGGGTGTAGAAAGAGGAGAGCTCACGGAAACAGAACAGTGAGGAACATGTCTTTTGCTGTGTTTGTCGCACAGGGAGGTAATATGACCTTTGATGGAGGTGAGGCGAGGGGGAGGACAGAGGTGAAGCTGGAGTGGGAGGGAGAGAGAAATGTATAATTATACAGAGAATAAGAAGGGACGGGGCCACAGCTTGAAGACAGTGTCACCGGGGGTTAAATTAGTATGTTTGCTACGAAGAGAGAGTCTCCGAATGCTCAGTCAACCCCTCAGAGCCCTTCTCTCCACAGAACACAGGCCTGACAGAGCTCAGTAAACAACGCCATGAATAGAACTCAGCCTGAACAATGGCGTGCAGCGTCACACGCACCCGGACGTGGCGGGTCCCTCAACACCCATTAGGTAATGATGTTAGTGTTACATGAGCAATACTTCAACTGAGGCTGCAGCAAACTAACCTTCATGATCGATTCACGGATCAGTTTAACAGTTAATCGATTAATACTTTCACATTTAAAATCGACCAAAAATAAAGTAAAAATGTGTCATCCTACCTGAGGTATTAGAGATCTTAGTTAGTGAGCTTTAAAGGTGCTGGTAGGTGGATGCTGCTCTGTCCATTTTCACACTTCACTGACAGCTACAGTAGCTGGGTCTCCATCTTAAAGTAGCACAAGTGTATAACAGAATTTTGAGAAAATCAGCAGAAGAAAATGCAAATTAATTTCCATCCACTACTGTCACCTGAACATTCGGTTGGTTCGTTGATAAACAACCAGGGGCACGGGATTGACACACGGGTCCCATTAAACCACTGGAGAAGAAGAGGGTGCACCTGCCTCAGGGGGTTTGCACAAATTTAAAATGCGCAGAAAAACAGGCTGATGGAAACCCACCCACTGTATCACATGAGATACTGGATATACTGTAAATGCTGAGGCAGCAACTAATGAATAGTTGCTGAAACAAAGAGCACCTTGATATCATCATAAAAATTAATGGCACATGCCCTGTGTGGCTTAAGGCTACAAGCAATGAATATTCTCACTATCATTTCATTATCGATTAATCTGTCGATTATTTTCTCAGGGAATCGTTAGATTAATAAAGAGTGGGAAAATAGTGAAACATCCATCACAATTTATCAGAGCTGCAGCTGATGGCTACAAACTGACAACCAGGCTGTCATCCAGGAACTACACTGATCCTGAGATGCCGTGTGTCCTAAACTCTGGGAAACCCTTTCACAATGATAGGAAACAAAGAGAAGAAGCAACTGCTGGACTGGTCGCCAGTCAATTGCAGGGCTGACACACAAAGACAGACAACCACACACGCACACACTCACACCTATGGGCAGTTTAGAGTAGCCAATTAACCTAATGTGTGTATGTTTTTGTGATTGTGGGAGGAAGCCGGAGTACCTGTAGAAAACCCACGCAGGCACAGGGAGAACATGCAAACTCCACACAGAAGAGCCCAGACCTGCGTTCAAACCTGGAACCCTTAAACTGAATGGATGACATTCGACACTGAATGAGGCTTCAGGGGGTATTTACTTTGTACTTTGAGAGAAACATTTATTCAGATGTCATCTGTAGTACAGGAGTCTGGCTTGTAAACAGCCGCTGTGAATGCCGCTGCTGCCTAACCTGCTCCACTTGCTCAGTCAGGTTAGTCTGAGGTTTCTCTTTAGAAAGTCTCTTTGCTTCGCCTTGACGACATTTAGGCGCTGACCATAGCAACAGTCGCCATGCGCACCGACTGCCACGGCTGCTCATAATTGGTCAGTCCGTTGCAATTACAGTACATATGGTGTTGACATTCAGCCACAAGACTGATGCAACCTTTGATTTCCTTTCTGCCTTTGAGATGAATGTTATGGATGATTGTTAAGGACCATTTAAAATAAGGCACAAAAAGTGAGCATTATCTCATATGTCTCACTTCCTGTCTCTTTCTTTCCTGACCTCAGGCTCTACTTCTTTTGTTCTGCAAATGTATGTGTAAATAGTACCTGTGTGCAGCCAAAGTCAGCCAGGGAGGGAATAGTGCAGTTGAGGCAACAATTGCAAAGGTGAGGTTGCGTGTGTTTGCGCGACAGCATGCACACTGGGGTTTGTGTGCGTGTGGAAAAAACAGCAGTGATATGTGGTTGTCACAGCAACAAAAGCCCATCACCTCGCCTCACAGTCTCTCCTTCGTTCTCCATCATCTCATTCTACGCGTGCATGTATGCAGAATGTAGATGTGGCTGTGTGTGTCCTTATATGCCTCCTCTGTGTATGCACTGCACTGAGTTAACAGGGAGGAAAGAGATGAGGAAAGATGGGGAGAGTGTGTGTGTGTTTGTGAGAGAGAGAGAGAGAGAGAGGCTGGGGAAACAGAAATAAATTGCAGTGCTGACCTATATTCTTGAATCCTGCAACCAGACAGTTCAGCAGCACAGATGTTCCCCCAATCCCTGTGTTCCTGAAATCCAAGAAATCCAGCCACAACACCGACTGTATGGACGGGAGTCGTTCTAATTATGCCTGTGTGTGTCCCTGTGTGTCCCACGTACACATCAGTATTTATTTGTTTGTGTGTGCTGTTGCAGTACGTGTGGGAGGATCTGTGCTGATTTTATTTCTGCGCTTAAAGAAGCTCTTCGCTGATTTCAGGCCTCGTCTCCGTGTACATGTCAGAGTACGCCTATGGACGCCATTATACACTTGTCAATAATCTGTATCTGGTAGGAAGGCTCTTTTTATCCCTCCAAATCCTAAATCTGATGATGCAAGCACAGGCAGAGCAGCAGCGAGGAAGACTTATTTCAGGCCTCAGACCTCTAATCATTCTCTCCACCAGGCTCAGCTGGGAGGCTGTTTTTCTTTTCTCCTGCTCGTTTCACAGCCAAATTATCAGAAGTAAAAAATGTGATAGAGAACACAGCATGTGGAGAGATGCTATGAAATGCAGATAGTACTTAGGAGAACAAAAAATACAAAGAAATCTTTTTTTTCTGTCAAGGTTTTGTTCCAGACTCACTTCTGAGGCTTTAGTTTACCTGATTACCTGAGCTATCTGTTTAAATCATCTAACATCATGGCTAAAACATCATTCACACTCTAAATTTATTTAGATTTATTTTTAAAAATTATACTAATTTTACAAATACAGCTTCAGTTAATGTTCACATCAAACGTCAGAATGAGGAGAAAAATCTGATCTCAGTGATTCTGACTGTGACATGATTGTTGGTTTGAGTGTTTCCGAAACTGTTTCACACACAACAATCAGAGTTTAACTCAGAATGGAGCCAAAAACAAACCCATAATGAGAGAGGTCAGAGGTCAGACTGGTTGGAGCTGACAGAAAGGCTACGCTAACTACGCTAACTCCACTCTTTATGTACAATTTACATTCTATGAGCACAGCACAATTTTTGAATTGGTCCGTGTTCAGCTCCAGCAAGAATTATCAGAATTTACTATCAGATCAACCTTGTGCATGCCCTATTGATCTGTCAATGAACTAAGCTGATAAATTAAAATGGAGGAGGAAAACAGCGAGCAAAGTCTTATGGACTGGAAAATCATGACAATGAAGCATCTGAGAAACACTGTGTGAAAGTAATTCTACACCAACAAAGATCATGGCTTTTTGATGACTTTGTTGTCTTGGATCTAGTGTGATTGGGTGAGTGTAGCTTGTAGTGGTCGATGAGACTAAAATGCTCCCTGTTACAGCAGTCCATTTTACCATTGATATGGGTGGAAAGAGATGATGCTGTTGAATTTTTTAAATGAATATTCTGAATATATTTGAACACCAAAAAGAAAATTCTGTGCTTCTCCATTTAATTAGGGTGCGTGGAGAAATGTCAGAGACAGATATCTCCAAACCTCCATATCTAAATAACACCCTGAATGTTTTACACTGGAGGTAAATGTGAAACTGCTTTTTTGTACTTTGAAAAACTGACCCTTTTAACTGCAAGTGACCATAGCAACAGTACTTATACTGCTGGTTAACTCTTACAGGTAAACCTAACTTACCCTAAAATTTAATTTTTGTGTATTTTCATTTATATTGTAAGCTGTTTCTGTTATTTTGTCCACCTCTACAGCTTGTATGATTTATTGTATGATTTATTATCACTGATTTATTATCAATTCAATCTTTGTCAGCATAAACAATCTGCTGCAGGTCACTTCACATCATTTTCAGACAGATAGTTAGTCACTAGCTTGGGTGTTGAGTCTAAATGACAGCTGTTAGATAGTGAACAGTAACACTAAAGTCCCATTTTCAAGCAGGGTGTTTTATTGTTTTATGATTACGATCTAAACAGCACTGAATTTGGACCTCCAAGATTCAGGCTCATCATGTTTGCAATCACCATAACTGGACAACTATGTAACCATTATTTTAATAAATAAAACACACATTTTTAATGGCATGATTGTCTATTAGAATAATAATAATAATAATAATAATAATAATTATATTTCACTAAATGTGAGCTAAAACGCTCGGTTTACTCAGAGACTGACTTTGCTCCAGCTGACACAACCTAAACAGCATCTGGGTCATTTGATCAGATTCTTTTCATGTAGAAAGAGGGACAGAGGAAGTAACGGGGCTGCTGAGTAATTGCTTTGCCCCTCAGATGGTTGAGTGAACTCTTCAGGAGATTACATGCACTGTTGTGAAAAGAGTCATTGCTTCACCCTCTAACTTGGTTTAGGCCGACAGTGTGTATGTATGAGGGATTAAAATTGTGTGTGTGTGTGTGTGTGTGTGTGTGTGTGTGTGTGTGTGTGTGTGTGTGTACAAATAAGAGTGCAAAAGGTTTTTAGGTATGAATGTGGGTGTACAAGTGTTTTTTGGCATTTCTACTTTATTATTACATGGGTAGTGGAGACAGACAGGGCAGGCAGGGGGAGAGAGGCCTTTACACATGGTACAAGCTTAACCAGGTAAACTACCAGTGCACCCCCCAAAAAAACACATCCAACTGCTATCAAGAAGAGATGATCATGATTGATGGAGTTCACATAGGTAGTTACCAAGGCTGAAAATTGCTTTAAATGCATTAGGAGAGAGATGTGTTTCAGGAAGCCATGCCTTCTTAAGTTCTCCAGAAAAGGTCTGAACATCAGCTCTGTTCTTCTGATGCCACTTTGCATCAAATTCATTCTGGAACCTAAATTTCCTCTATACTCTTGACAGTTTTCTCCTTGAGTATAAACTTAAAAAGTGCACATTATAGGCTAAACTGTATAAAATTGTGAACCTAGAATTCATTTTCCTTGACAAATGCAAAATGACTAAAACATGACGCATCTGTATTTTCTTTTTACGCCTACATGTGCAAAACAGTTGAGCAGGAATAAACCAGCACCACTTACATCATTATGTGGATTCAAAAAAAAAAAGAATGTTATCACATACAGATCCACATGGACTGTCGGTAGCAGATGCTTCAACTAAGTAAAAACATCCACTTTAATTATGACTTTGAGCACAGGCAGGACAGGAACTGAGAGGCTCCTCACTAACTCATCTGCACTGTCTGTGTTGACAACACATCAGCCTGATTTCTGCAGACGGCTGGTTAGCTAGTAGAAACCTCACACTGTTCAGCTGACTTCCAGCCAGAGATAATTTCTCTTCAGAAAACACAAACAGAGCTCAGATCAGTGTGCGGGTTTTTTTTTCACTCTATCTCTCATGTAAATGTAATCTCTAGATTGAGTATGAGACAGTCATCCTGAGTAACGACAATCCTGTGAACTGCAGCAGGTCTGCAGGGACTGTAATTATTCTGTTGCCACTAAACACGGCTCATATAGCCAGCTATAATCTGTGTTAGTTTCTAACTCAAAATAACCTTTTTTTTTAATAACACTGTGTTTACTGGAAAAACAGCAAATGCAAAGATCGCCCTGGGATTTTAAGAATCGAAACTGGATCATTCAAGTAAAAAATAGCAAAGTAATCCGAAAAACTTAGATTTTTTAACCAGCCCTGTTCCATAAGTTGCATCGACTAATGACAAGACTTCTTTACACCGCGTGGCATAAACAGAAACAAATCTATTGTGTGTGAGAGACAGAGAGAGACGCACACACACAGAAGAGTGACGCAGTTTAACAATGAAAACAAAACAAGTCAAAATCAGCAGAATCCTGACAGTAATGGTGGAGAACAGGGAATTCATTTATAAGCAAACGGTGTGAAACTTCATCAGATTCAAAAACACTGTAGACAACCAAAGCATTTAGTTTGCCAACAATATTTTGCCATAGTTGCAGCAATGTAACACCAGAAATGTATACAACCTAAAAAATAACCCAAAATACTGTATGATGATAAAGGCCCTGAAATCTGCCCAAATCCCTGCTGCCAAACCACAAACACAACCTCTGAGCATCAACATACCCAACACACACGCTTCTCAGGGGTAGGTGGAGACCAAATCAGAGACACATGGATACTGACTACTGGACTTACACTTGTCAGGTGACCAGAAAAATGACTGTGAATAAATTGTGATGTTGCTCTGACAACGCCAGAAGTAAAAATAGGGAAATGTTTACTCACAAGTTCACCACAGAAACTTAAAAGGTTCAGTTTTGAGCAAACTCAAAATAAATAAAAATAATAAAAAATGCAATGTTTGTATTGCATATATTTGTATTCGTCACTACTGACCTGACTATGGCTGAGCAGTCTGTTCAGCCTACGAACATAATAGCGACTTACTGGCCTCTAAGCTAGCCACTAAATTGCATCTTTCTGTTGTGTGTTGTACAGTATAATACAACAGTAAAACTATGGGATTAGTCCACATGAATGATGTAGTCTGAGCATCTGAATTACTTTTCCATAACCCGAAGGATTCACATAGTAGATCTATTGTGCCACCACACTGAAAAGCAGTAACATGTTGCCTGGCTCACAAATAATGACAGAGAGGGAATAAACAGGGAGTTTGTATCTGTGGTTGTGTGGCAGCATTTAAGTGGCAGCTGTCTTTGTTCCGAGCTCTTGCTTTTATATTTTGAGATGTGTTAAGCTGCAGTTTAACCACCCAGGCTTATTTATCCCAACCAGAGTATTTGATTCAGTTCCATGATGAACGGTTCAACTCACCTGCTTAAAAGTGTTGTTCAGATGAACAACTGATTTGTGAATTGGCCCATCACTACCTGCTCAAACACATTACAAATGGATCTTGGTTATGGCACCAGTTGTAGCTGCTGGGATACTTGTGAGGCATCTGCAAAGGCCTCAGTTGAACTGCACTGAGTTCTGTTCTCTCCTGTTCTATTGTGCTCAAACAGGTGAGGTAATTAAGCTTTGAAAGGTGTTTTCCACAGAGCACTGATGGGGAATTTCAAAGCCAAGGCCTTCTGCTGCACTGATGATGCTCCGATGCTGCAGTGACAGACTGTGTCAATAAAGAAGGCAAGAGAGCAGAGGGGAGGCCTGTTGGTCTGAGGGTCTGTATGACTGTGGTTGACTGACAGACGGTCAAAGGTTTGCTAAAACACTGGCTTGAGCTGAGACTGTAAATGTTATTTGTCTTTGGTTCGGGTAGGATGTAACCTGTCTGTGTCTCTGTCAGTCTGTCTCTGTCTCTGTGCTGGACTGGTTCTGGCCTTTTTGTCATTCAGTTGGGTCTGATGTAACAGAACACAAATCTACTGTGTTTTTCCCTCTACAGCCAAACCTTGTACCACAAGGTACCACATCAGTGTGATACCCAGTATGATCTAAACCAGTGGTTCCTCACATTTTTTGTCACACATACGCCCAAACCCAATTCAATGATACCACCAGTCATGTTCCAAATATGTTAATATCAGCTGCTTTTAAACTAGATGTTATTAACACTAATAATTCTATAAATGCCAATCTGTTGCAATACGTTTTCTATACAACTTCATTTTCTATACTGAGGTCCGTTTGATTGAAATTGTTCCTACCTCCACCACATGGAGGGCAGAAGCTGGACGTTTAAACCATTTATAAATAACTTTTAGCTGCGTAAACATTTCAACCTTTTGTCAATTATTTTTAACTATTTCTGCTCTTTATCCCTTATGTTAGCTAAGGTTTTAAACAAATTATTCATTACTTATAGCCAGCTATTTCATCTATGACTTTTTTCAAACTGTTTCAACCATTTATTCGTTACTTTTAGCTTTTTGAACCATGTATCAATTATTTTATTTTTTACACATGGAATCTTCTTTGCTCACTTGCCCTGTTGTTTTCACACACTCATGAATGTCAGAGGTGGTGTTGAGGTGTTACAGTTGACTCATATTAGTGGTATATGTCCTGTGTTATCAGCCTCTCGTAGCTGGAAGCTTACAGATTATTGTAAATAATACACTATGGATCAGCATCGTACTATATTTAAAATCTATCTGGCTGTTTATTTTTCTCTTATACATCTATATGTAGATATACTTTTTCTATGAAATCCTAAAATGTACTTCTTTCAAATTACTACTCCACAGTATTCTCACATACAGTTCCTCTTGGTACATGCAGAAGTATCTCCTGCAGTACATGCACACCTGCTTGAGAATCACTGACCTATACAGTCTATTTCGGTTATAAAGCTTTGCATCAGTGTAAAAAGGTGACTGAATTGAGTTTAGTTGGCTTAGTTATTATTCACTACGTCCCTGATATGTCTGTCTGTCTCACTCTGTCTCTCTGTCCTGTCCTTCAGTTACATCAGTGATGCCGAGCCACAATGACGAGATTTATTCTTTTCTGTTTCCTTTAATGAGTCACTCATTCCATCTGTCTCTCTCGCTCTCTTTTTCTTCCAGCCTATTCAGTCTGTCACGTCTGTCTGTTTTTTGACATATTAATTACAGGGACTCCAGCCTTTAGTGGCAAGTCTCCAGGTTCAAACCCTTTTCAAACTGTCCAGCCTTTCATCCCTCTTGCTGACAGCAGATGTGAAACATTGGGACTAATCAAAGCAATTAAGTATCACACAACCTTTCAGCACACAAGACCAAAAAGCTGATGTTATGAAACAAGGTCTGGTTTCTATAACTTAACTGTGTGGTTTATATGTACAATTACAGTATTTTCAGCCATGCACTGATTTGCCAAAGGTACAATCCATCCATGCTACTAATTCCTAAAATATAGCAGCTTAAGCCAACGCACATATGTTGCTTTGCTCATAATCCTGGATATATTTATTTTATTTTATTTTACTATTTTATTCTACTTTTTCTTGTGTTTTTTTCTGTACATTTGGGATTCATATGCCTTCTTTTGCACTGATGTGTGACAGTACCTCAATTTCGTTGTACTTTTGTACAAAGTGTGATTGTGTAATGACAATAAAGATTTATCTTATCTTATCTTATAATGACAAGGTTCTCCCAAACAGTCTGTGGAGTCTCCAAGGTCCCTCTCTTCTGGATTCATCCACTTCATCCATCAGATGGACAGAAACATAACACAAACCAGACAACTTTCTGAGGCTTGTTTTTCATGTCCACTACCCCCAAACAGATTTTTCCTAAAGTGGGATAATTTCTAGTGAATTAAATAACCATAAAATGCAGCTTTTTCCCACAGTGCCAGTGACTCACGAGAATAATCTTCAAGAACCCCTGGAAATCCCCAGAACACGCTCTGAGAAGCACAGCGATTAAAAAAAACAAAACTAGTTATGTGCTATCAAATATTAAATTGGCTGCCGTGTTGATTGCTGAGCTATGAGGAATCACCTTAGAAATCTTTTTCACATTTTCCTGGTTTTTAATTTAAGACAGCTCAACAGAAAACCTTCAGACAGCAAACGGGGGTTAATAAACTTCACATCACTACAGCTGTTTTTGTTAAAGGGTTTCAGTTTCCAACCTCTGTATGACTGGATACACTGGCAGAAAACAAACACTGTCTGTGAACATTTTACCGACACGTTCAGTATCAACAAATTTAAAAAATGTGCATTTGACATAATGGCCATTGGCACCTAGCTAATCATAAGCTGTGCTAATTAACTGAACAGGACTAATATGTATCTTTAGCTGCTAGCTACCACAAAAATACAGTGTTCTGTAGTGACAACTGTGTACAAGGAGCAGATAACTGCAGTAAAACATGATAAAATACATTTTACATGGTGCAGTAGCACCATACCAATGGTAAGCATCTGCATGTGCACTAAAGTAAGATGAGAATATTATTTGTTTAATATTTAAGTTCAACAGTTTAAATGATGCCAATGATGCCAAGAAAATACAGCTGTCAGACCTCTTAAGATCCAAAATCTATTAGCGTTGCCAGGTAACATCAATAACAAAAAGAAGTTGGTGAATCAATTCATCAATCGCAACTATGGTGATAACTGAATACACAATTTAAACTGCAGACACAACACTGACTTAGACTACAGTTCCTCCCTGTGAGGTCTGATTCACACAGATGCAGACAGCCATATGTTCAGTCAGCAGAGGTATAGTGACGGGATCCAAAATAAAGCCGTTGTACAAACATGAATGAATGCTAAATCCTCACTCTCATTCATCTTCCTGAATCAAGCAGCAGCCATTTCATCCGTCCCAGTGAGGCTCGCTTGACCTTGGACCTTTTGGATGGGAGGAAGAGGCGACCTGACAGCTGCTGATCTGTATGTGTGTGTATGGGAGTGTGTGTCTGAACAGTATGTGTTTGTATGGCAGGATGCAATCTCAAGCAGTCCACATGAGGCTACTTTACGTATGCGATTGTGAGGCTCTTACTGGGCTGTGTCATGATTAACATTAGCCTAGTAAATGCATCTCTTAACGCCTGAATGGATGTTCATCAACACATACTCTCAGACACACACACACTCCTCTGCATTACCACCGGCCTTTGCTTTGAATTTCAAAGAGACAATCTTGTCTCCCTTGTGACAATCATTTTGAGTGTTTTTTATCACCCCACCCTCCCTCTTTGTCTCTTCTTCACAAACACACACACACACACACACACACACACACACACACACACACACACACAAACACACACGCACACACATACACAAACACAAGCCTCCCAAGGGCAAACGGGGGAAGAGGTACCTGTAGCCTGCCTGATTAACATCCATTTTACAGAGATTGAGAGACTGAAGTATTTCAGTGCAGGAACAATGAGAGTCTTCTGACAATCCATCTAAGAATGAAATGTGTGTGTCATGGTGGGCAACTACCTCTATGTCTATGTCTATAACTATGTCAAGATCGGTCCCACTACACTAACAACCATTTGTGAATATGGAAGGACTATGCCTTTATCTCTTTGTCTCTCATGCACTCCATATGACAACATATTGTGACTGAATGTACACCAGTAAAGATTTTTTTCCCCAAACAGCAAAGCAAGTTTTTGAGCATTACTTTGAAGATGATGAGCTGTTATTTGTGTATGACTGCCTAAGAAATGTGCAGTGTGAACAGTTATTTTAGAATTCAACCTGATTTGTTGAGCTGTGATATGATTAAACACATTCATTTGCATCATACAAGCATAGAACTGAAATAATGAAGGTCTTAAAACTAGAATTTGACCCAGGTACCCTCTTAATGATGGGGGCCTCAAGGTTATGTTATAAAGCAGGAACCATCTTATCACGTCAGCTGAGTTCTGGGACTTCAGGAAAGTTGATAACCCAGCCTTGGTCTTATGTGAGGTTACTTTATTAAATGTCTTTCTAAGATAACACATCATACTGGCTAACTCTCCAAACAGTCTCCCTGAATGCAGATTTAATCTCCCAAATGCAATGAAATATCTGTAATGTGTTTCTTTATGTGTGGCAGACTTGTTTTCCCATGATTAAAACACCCCACAGTGAGCATTAATGGCTTTAGAAAGCACTTTAATTGACCATTTTCCACTTTGACCTGGTATTTTCACTAAGCTATAGTTTGCATTCAACATTTAGCAACATAAGGTCTATACACTCACTGGATTTCACTGGTGACTTCTTAACAACTAGCTTGCTATCTTGCGTGACCTGAAGCACTGCTGCAAGAAAATGGCTCTCTCACACCTGATGATGCTTCCATGATGGGTACAGTTAAGATGTTTTGACATAACATCCTCAACAAGTAATACAGCTCAGTGGCTCTTGGACTCACATTCACATCAGATCATTCCATACTTCATGATTTACAGAGAGCCAGAAAACCAGCAAACCAGGTGGGGAGGGTTGGCAGGCCAAACCACATCTTCTGAAAGGAAGGTACCAAGGAAGCTACAGAACCCACAAATAGAAGATACCCCCAGGGGTGCCTGAGACAATGGGGAGGGACCCAAGACCCATTGGATGGACCCGGAACGTAAGTCAAAGAGGTGGTGAAGGGGGCAAGATCTGGCTCAGCACCACGCCAAAGTCAATGCCCAAGATACACTGAAGGGGTATTCATACCGAAAGAGGAGAGATCCAAAAACAATTACCAATTTTGGATCATCTCAGATTTTCTTCAGCATTGTGGCCAAGAGACTCTCCAACTTCTTGTTGAGCAACCGCAACACTAACATGGAGGTATAGAGGGGAGGGATACCAGGGGTGTGGTGACTCAGCTCATCAGGGAGGCAAGGGAGGGCAGAGGGGACCTGGCTGTACTGTGGCTAGATCTTACCATCTTACCAGCGTCTACAGCTCAATACCCTACAGGCTGGTCAAGACTGCACTTCAGAGACACCATGAAGGGAACCACCTATTCCTGGACTAGTACAGCAAGTTCAGCTTATGGGTCTCCTCTGGCCTGCTGACATCTGACTGGTGCCAGCTGGAAGTGTGGTTAATCACCTAGTGTACCGTCCAGTGACCCCGTTTGTGTTGGCAATTTACATGCTGGTCAAGTCAGCAGAAAGAAGGTGCCAGGGCCACCTCAGCAAGGCTGGAGTTAGGCAACCACCCATCAGAGTATTAAGGAGGGAGAGCAGCTTATAAAAAGATCCTAGACCTGCTCTGTTGGTTTGCTTTTCAAGGCACGAGACTGGGTGATGACAGTCAACCTGGAGAGGCAGCTAAAAATTCCATCACATATCATCCAGGCCTTTTCTACCGTGAATGATTTCAAGTCTGATTGTTTGTCTTTTCAGAGACTTATCCAGTTTTGATTTAACAACACTCAAACACAGTCTTTGTTTGAACCACCAGTTTGTCTAAAGTAGCTGTAACTCACTGGTAAACCATAAAGCTCCAAAAGGATATATATCTAACAACAGCCTTTCTAGCTATGGATTCTCATTTTTATAAGCCATACCTACACTGGTTATATAAGCTTCACATCCAGGGGCTAACGTGACCAACATGGTTTAGCTCACAGACCATAACTGAACCACTTCCAAAGCTTTGTGGGTGGAAATCACCCTTTAAAGTTTGTGTTCCCCACATACTGGGACATAAACCATAACTGGAGTTTTAATTCAGCAGTACTTGGCTCATGGGGAGAACCTCACCCCATATGTGATCTCTGCACTGTACCCTAGGTTAAACTAGTATGAACTTCTTTTGACAGACTACAAACATTTTCTTGCCAAAGCCCTTTGGACCAGCACCCCGCTGAGCTAAAGCAGTGGTCTCACTGAAATAAATGAGGACCCTGGATTTTTTTGACACAGCGCTACAGTCGTTCTGAAAGCAGCCTAAGGCAGTCAAGTTTTACAAAAAAAATCTCATTCAGCACCAGAAAACCCCTGTGAGAGGAACATTTCTGCTGGAGTAACAAGTTAAATGAAAGGTCATGCTAAGCAATTGGAGCAGAGCTCTAAATGGATGAAAGGGGGCAAAACTCCCAACAATTACAACCACTCTTTTATTACAGCATTAAAGATGTGACATGCTGTGACCATAATCGGATACTCGAGGCCGTATCTAGTTAGCTTATCTGCCTCCACCTTTGTCGCCACACGAATCCCAGCACTGAGAAAAAGAATAACAGGTTGAAGCTGCAACTTTTCCCACAGAGACAGAAGGATTGTCGGTCCCGACCTTTCCCTCCTCAGATGGTCCAGTTCTTGCCCCAGGTCTTGCAACCCATCTTGATGGGCTGTCAGTCTTTTTTATGTGATCTTGCCGAGGCTGAGGTGCACAGCATCCAACACCAGCACCTCTAAAGCATGGTATTCACTGTGGTTTTGAACATTTTCTTTGTTTTTTTTCTTGCGAGTCTCCATTGTTGTTGTTGCTATGGCTTCTGCAATGTGGTCACTCCTAGCCTCACCTTTTTAGCCACAACAAGCTAGCCGCCGACCACGCCCATATGATAATCACACTGTAGCAGAGCAAAATCACCTGAACTTCACTTTAATGGTACTTTGAATCAAACAAGTAGATTTAGTCCTCAACATACTGATGTGTACGGTAGTCTGACCATTTCCTAAAGGCTTAAATCTTCAGCCTCTATTTCTGACATGTGCACCTTGCTCAGTTTTTACAGTCTTCTGCTGACACGCCCCCCCCCCCAAACCCTGTTTTCTCCTCCCCCTGACATGAAAGCACATCAGAGTCACTAGGCAATGTAGGCAAGGAAAAACAGGCGCGATGTTGATGTCCAACTTGCTATTCTCCTGCTGTGAGCCGGTCAGGGCTTCGGTAATGAGAGCCTGGGGACCTGGCTGAGCCTGCTGTGCATGTGTGTGTGTGTGTGTGTGTGTGAGAGAGAGAGAGAGAGAGAGAGAGAGAAAGAAGAATGTGTCTAATCTTCCTCGAGGACTTTGTTGCTGAGTGTTTGTGTGTGTTTTATATGCAGTTGGAAGGGAACCAGCTGTGGCCATGTGGTTAAGGATTTGCTTATGTGCTTGTCTACATATGGGTTACGTGTGTGTGTGTGTGTGTGTGTGTGTGTGTGTGTGTGTAGATGCAGGTGTATGCGTGTACTTGATGGCATAACAAGTCCATAATTTCCCTGTGGGTCAATAAAATATATGTTATCTTATTTGTCACCAGAATCATCATCATCCCACAGACAACCCCCTAAACCCTCCTCTCCCTCCCTTCCTCTTTTGTTCTCTGCCTCACCTTCTTCCATCTCTGTTCTTCCTATCTCCTCTCTCCCTCCCTCCCTCCTCTCTAATCGCAGGGCTAATTGACTCAGCCAGATTTGGCAACAGGCTTATTACTGTCGTTTCACACAACAAGGAATGACCTATGCAAATGGTGCAGCGGTGACAGTCAAGACGAAGCACACCCTGCAACATTATGCTCAGCAAGTCCAGTCTCCCCATACAAACACACACACAGCAAAAATATTCCTCTCAGTTGATAAAATGACCAATTAATAACACTATCATGTGAGTGTTTGACCACATGGATGTTTGAAAAATACTTTGATTTTTTAAATTGAAGCTGTAAAATTAAATATTTTCTGTTTCAGACATTTTATTAAGTGTTTAAGTGTTGAAAAGCTGATATCTGCCCTAAGCTCCTCTGTATTCTGTTCTTACTGTGCATTTACCACCTCAGCCAACACAGGTAGGAACCTTAGAGAAACATAGTCTTACACAGGGGTCAGCTTTGTTGTTTCTGTCTGTTTGTTTCTCAGCAGTGAAATTTAATGGCACCGCATTGGTGTCATTTCTACCCGCAGGTAAACAAGGTGAGCGTGATTGTGGGTGTCTCTCGGTGGGAGAATGCATGATGTCCGTGGGAATGTATTTGTCTCTCGGTGGGAGAATGCATGATGTCCGTGGGAATGTATTTGTATGTGGTTTTCTCTGATGATTAATCCGTCAGCGTCACCCAAATTCTGTCTGAAGGGTGTGTGTGTGTGTCTGTGTGCGTGTGTGTGTGTTTGTGTGTTAGAGTAGACCGCCCTTACCGCTGTGCGCGCTGAACCAGCGGGGTGCGATGTGCAGGGGCAAGGTGTCAGCCAGCGACCCCCGGGACCCCAGATAGAGCACCCCGTCCGTGTGGTGCCCTCCGCCCCCAGTGTCCTGGTAACCGGTACCGTGGGGAGCGGCTGTAGTGCCCCCTGACCCCCCTCCAGCTCGATCCGAGTCCGTCCCTCTGGGGGTGTAGAAGCCGAAGGGCACGGCGGGACTGTGCTCGATGCCCATCCCGGCAACGGAGCTCACTGAGCGGCTCCGAAGGCCCATGGTGCCGCTCGGCCGGTAGTGACCGAAGTGGGCCGATGGTGGCACCGCGCTGTCATCCGTAGAGACACCGGGAAAAGCACCCCGGGGCCGCCCCGCCGTGCTCTGCTTTCCCCCCATCCAAAGCGGGAGACAAATGGGTGGGGGTTCTGGGTGGAAACAGGAGGGGGCTCGGCTCGATCCGAAACAGGCTGTCGCCCCCTCCCCTCGCTCCTGTCTGTCTCTCGGCCTTCCTGCCTGCCTGTCTGTCCGCGTGTCTCAGCAGGCTCGTCAGCTCTGACTCTCTGCAGACGCAACAGCCCGTTTCCCTGCTGAGCGGAACATGAGCCACCCCTGACGTCTGGATTCACCTCACCCGCAGACAAAACCTCGACACAACCGGGGGATGGCTTACGAGCAGAACGACGGAGAAAGCCCAGAATGACAAACAGCTGTAGGCTACACCACGCTCCCCGCGCCGTCCCAGGTGATTAAGACGACTGTATCATTGCAGGCGGGACGCGGCAGCAAACACGTTTAACCCACCCGGTCCGGATCACAACAGCGCCGCAATGTTCACTCCGCCGCTCTGGCCTCATCTGATCTCAGACATCGTGACAACTGTTGCTGTCTGTCTGACCGCCAAAAAACGACGGTCTGTCTTTGACAGGAGATATAAAAACAATAATAATGACGTCGCTGTCCGCGCTGTATGTCCGGTCTGGTGGTATCCGGCCAGCTGTCGCCTTTTCCCGGAGATTGGGGTCACAGTGATGCCGCTCCCCTGCGCTCAGATCGGCGCTCCGCTCCTCTCCGCTCCGCCGCCGCCGCTGCTGCTGGTGCTGCTGCTGGCCAGACAATGGAGACGCTCAGTGCGCAAGCTCGGATCATAAATACAGACAGGACAGGAAACAGTGCTGGGAGGAGATACACTATCTCTAAAATGTTATCCATCGTACAATTATTGTATTCGTTTTAAGCTGAAGTGTAGGTATGCATAACTGAAAACACACAGGTTTGATACACTGAAACACTGAGTCTACACTGAACCTGAGGGCCCCTCTGCACCTGTGACCACTGCAACAAAGACATTACAGGTTTTACAATTAAGGTTAACTGGGAACAAGATTATAAAATAACATGTGAACATCACAGGCTCCTCAGCTCTTGGCCTGAGCTGTGTCTAATGCAACATGGCTCCACGTGGTGAGGAATTAACTGTAGTAGGAAACCAGATTATGAAACTTTATAAAGATGAGAGAGGAAACAAGAGAGTACAGCTGCAGCAGTGGTTAGGAGGTTTAGGAAGAGCCGTACTACCACTGACCTCAAAACATGAGGCCAGGCACAATTCACTATTTACACAACCTTATATTGAAAAAACAGATGGGTAAGAGCCTCTGACTTGGCACAAGGATAATCTGTGGAAATTGGCGTTTCAGTGACTGATCAGTGTGAAGGACACTGCATGAAGTCAACCTCTAAGGGCCGAATCCAATAAAAAAGAAAAAGAAAACAGCTCAGAACTGCCAGATTAAACTTTGCCAAAGGACATGAGAAGAAGCCCAATGAATAGTGGCAGCACATTCTTTACTGTACTGTAACTGTATTAAACTGGCAGGATTTGTAGTTAGAGTGTACTCAGTTTTGTTATATACAGTACACTTTGTTTGAATTCCAAATCAGAGGGAAGGGGTTGTGAAACTGTTTGTAGAGTTACCTTGAAGACTGTGGCATTTTAAGATATGAGGAGATGTGGCAGTGGCCATCAGGAGCTGACTGATCCTAAACTGGCTTAGGAGCAAAGAATATCAACAAAAATGTCAGGATTTCATTTAGGACTAAATAGGCCTATATGTGCAGCATTATGATAAAATGTCACAATGACACTAAAGTCATGTTTTTGTATAGGCCTAGATACTTTTGTTTTACTTTTAAGCATTTGACTTTATATAACAATATCTTAATATCTTAGTTTGGAAATTCAGTTTATTCACATAAACAGGTGCAGGAATTTGACACATCTGAAAGTATAAGGAATCTCCTCTGAAGCTCACTCCTTATTTAACCTTTAAAAAGCTTAATCATTGGTAGCAGTTCTTCAGGTGTGTTTTTGTCTGTGCTGGACCCAGTCTTCTCTCAAACACTGATAAATTATACGTTGTTTGAAAGCTCTGAGTCTCCCGATTCTACCTGTGCAAAATATTTTAGGATCCACACAGATTTGCGGCTATGGCTTCAAAGTGTTTTCAGCACAAGAGGTGCTACAAGCCTTTCTACCATGATTGTGCCTCTGTAACTGTGCTTCAGTGTCTCATGTACTTGTTCTGACAAGGAGACAGGGGTTCGGACTGTCATCGAAAGAGTTGAAGAACAGTGACCTTTTTATTTTGGGAATATTATTTCCCGGCTTGTGCACAAAAATGGGGTTAATCTACTAATTGAGGAGTAGAAATACATCTGCCTTGTTTTATCCATTAGGCATGTTCCTGTCTCCCCCTCCCGCACGCTCAGGCCGTCAGCCAGGCCTGCATATTGTTGACATTACCAAGTTATGCACAGATTTTCCCGCCATATGCTAAATTATTGGGATTAGTGGCTCAAATGTTTTGTTTAGGATTACTTGGTCTAATCCTGTACGTGCATGCGTGTGTAATTAGGCTGCTTTAATTCTGTGTGGCTTGTTTCTTCACAATAACACACAGTCAGTCTCGTACAGTCGCCTTGGCCTCACTTCCCAATAAGGTAAACTATGGTTAAGTACTCACTTCAATAGGTATTCATCTATCCTGCTATAATGACAACAGGCCTATAAATGGTCCCCTCTCTGCTCCTCAGACACGCACACACACACACACACACACACACACACAGAAATACACATTTTCCTAAGATGTACAGTGACTCTGAAGGTTCATCACCCATTGAAAACAGGTGATATTACTACATTACAGAGCAGACCGTAAGTATTTGGACAGTTTTTTGTTCTTCAGGTTCTGAGCTTTGAGAAGATTTACATGTCATAAAGATGTAGCCATTTTGACACACTGTGTTCAAGGGTTAGGGGTTCAAAAGTAAATGGACTCTTGGCTGTGTGTCACTTCATTATTAGTTCATGCACAACAAAAGTAGAACAGCAGGCAGGGCCAAGCGGTATCTTAGAAAGGCTGCTATCTCAGTGGCTGTGCACAGATTGTTTATTTCATTCTTAATGTTCAGTTAAGGGCTGTAATCTGTGACAACAATATTCATAGGCCAAGTAAGGCAGAAATTAGTTAATATCATTTTATTTTCTCCACCTTTTAATGTGATTCGCAAAAAAAGCCTCACAAACATCCAGCAATATTCTTTATTTATTTGTTCTTTATTCATTAAGTATTTCACTGTCACAGAGAGGTAAGGTTACAAATCCACATCCTGTAGTGCTGCCACCCTCTGATGCCAAGATAATCTTCCTCATATTAATCAAGTGTCACAGTCTCAGTGCACTTCTGTGTCACCTTCAACTGTCTGAGCTCAGGTGCAGTCGATCCTAAGAACAAACACTCTTGTTTAGGAGACTGCAGAATAAAATTCTCTGTGAATATGAACCAGAAAAAAAACAAACTTCTTATCTGGATTAGTGACATTAGCTACAAAAGTAAGAATATTTTATGCTGCCAGTATAACTCAAAAAATGACTTCAGTTTCATTTTCCATACAAGTGTGTAGCAGAAAAGTAACTACCAGAAAACTTCTCTATTCATGCTCGATGAACTGTGGAAACTAAACTGTGGAAATGGGAACATTTAACTTATTTGCTTTCTTGTCAGGAGGTAAAACAGCCTGGAAACAGAGCCAGGCTAACCGTTTCGTCTTGTTTCCAGTCTTTATGCTAAGCTAAGCTAACCAGCTGCTGGCTCCAGGTACATATTTCACAGAAAGACATGAGGGTTTTATCCATTTTCTCATAACCCTCTGCAAAAAAAAAAAAAAAAAAAAAAAAAATCAGCATATTCTCCAAAATGTCAAACTATTCTTTTAGAGCTGCAAATGAAACTTTTGATGTTTCTTCCAGACTGTTTGACACCATGTAAGAGTTCCAGCACTGCAAGTTACCATGCACATTTATTCAGATGGAATAATCTGGTTTTATGACAATGTGTGATGCCTGCTGCTGCTCTGTCCATTATGTAAGGGAATCAGGCAGTTTTACACATTTCTGACTGATATAATGTGTCACTGTGTAACACAGTGTGCAGAAACTAATGATTTTTTTTTACTGTTAATTAAATGTAAAAGAAAAACGTTCCCGGGGCCAGAGATCATTTGGACTCTTCAAAGTGCTTGATTATTCCATGGACTTCTGCCAGAATCCATTTAAAATAAAATGTTCCTGATTTTCTTGATTCACTTATATTTTTAGATCACACTGTAAAAGAATGGGTGTCCGCACTGTGCAACTGACCTGATCATGAACAGTGAGCAGATCATGGTAAGATTTTCCATGTTCAGTGGCTAAAACACTGTTTATAGTTCTCTTGGTTGTAGAATTTTCCCAGGATTCATCATGTTATTTGGGTCAAGGGCGTCCTTGAGACCGTGCATGACCTGGATAGCCATGGGTCCCATTTCCTCACACAGTAGTGCTCTCTTCCCTAAACCCACTCCATGCTCCCCTGTACATGTGCCATCCATGACCAGGGCTCGCCTAGAGGGAAAAAACAAACCACATTATTCTACTGCAAAAAAAAAAAAAATTAATGATATCACAATATTTTATCATAAAACTTATAGTAACTAAAGTAACTAAAACTGAAGCTGCTCACATCGACCATAGTCCAACCAACAGTTTGTAACTCGATCTTAGCTACGAACTCATACTTAAATTTAACAGTTTTTGCACTCATATCTAAAAGGACAGTATTTTCACATTATAATTTAACATAACTCTCTCCACTTTAATATCTCAACTGAGCCACTTTTTACAGGAAGTGAAGCCTGTTTAGTCAGACAGTTGGAGTCTGACACACTGCACTAACACACTAAAAATAGCTGCAGATACAGGAGGAGTATACTTTGGTACTAAAAGGCCCTCTAAATGAGCCCTCTTGAGGACCTTTTTATCCACCACGACAGTATATTAGCTTCTGATAGTTTAAAAGGTTTATCTCAGTATTAATTGAGCATGAACTAAAGATACAGTTACTGAAGTCAGTTAATGCTTTTTGTGTGTTTTTTAGGGTAAACCTACTCTTCAAAGGCAGCTAAGGTGGCACATTAACACACGGAGAGGAGGAATCATGCAGAGCAGGGGGATTTGACATAAAATACTGGTTTTCTCAGTGTTGCCTACGGTGATGTATTTTGGTTATGGATACAGCACTGTGCAAAAACATTAGGCACCAAAATTCAAATGAGGATGCTTTCAAAACTAATGCCATTAATAGTTTTTAGTCAACTGCACACAACAGATCAATATCTGGTGTGACTGCTCTTGGTCTTTAAAATAGCACCAAATCTTCTCATGCACAGTTTTTCACACTACTTGGCAAGTAAGTAGCTAAGCATCTTAAAGAACTTGCCACAGTTGTTCTGTGGATTTAGTCTGTCTCATTGTCCTCTGTCTCTTCACATAATCCCAGACTGACTCCATGATGTAGAGATCAGGGCTCTGTGGGAGACAGACCATCTGCTGCAGGACTGCTTGTTCTTCTTGTCTCTGAAGATAGTTCTTTGTGACTCGGGCTGTATGTGTGGGGTCACTGACAAGCTGCAGAATGAATCTGAGGCCAATCAGATGCCTCAATCAGATACGTGATGCAGAAAAATCTGAAAATCTTATGTGGCTAAAACTTTTGCACAGTACTGTGGACGGTGGTTTGAGCCCTCGGTTTCCTCCAGGCCCTGAGCAAGACACTGAACCTTCAATTGGCCAGGAAGGCCAGGCCAGGCATGAAAGCTCTATATGACTGGGTGAAAGGAAAAACACTATGTTTTACCACTTTACTACTCTATTAAATCGGATGGCATGTCATCTTTGAAGAACGGAGGATTTCTTCAGTGTGCCACCTTATAATGGTATATAGAATAAGTTTTGCATTGTCCTTGAACCATGCAATACTTTGTTTAAAGATAAAAACAGTAATTGAGGAAAAAGAAGCCCTTTAGCAGCATAAACTTTAGGCTTGTAGCATTTCCTTTCTTTCTTCTGTTACTATCAGAACAAAACATATTTCAAAATTTGTACATAAACATATGGTATTTGAAAATATACTAAATTTCTCTTTTACACTAAGTTTCTCTTTTAGTTTGTTGATAGTTTGACATGTAACTTACTAACTAACTACAGATGCAATCCACTGACCATTTACAATTTAGTCACATGGAGCACATAACTGTATTTTGTTTTTTTAGGTACAAATGTTAGGAAGACAAAACTTACCACACATGCCAGGATTTAAAATGACAAAATTTTGCAGCAGTTTCATTCCAGTCATTCTTATGTAATCACTGCCATAATAAGAGAACCCACTCAAAGAGCCCATATTAATCTGAGAGAATGTTTGCAAGCTGTGATATCTGCCAAAGGGGAGCATACCGAGCACTGACTTAGTAGGGTGCCCATTCTTTTGCACATACCACAATGGCTGCTTAATTTTTTCCAGGTTCATGAAAGTTCATGAAATAAAAATGAACAGTACATTAACATTTGAAGGAGGCTCATTTTTAATGGCTGTTTGCTGCAGGGGTTAGGTTTACTATGTAAGACAGTAGATGTAATTTGCCCAAACATCTGCATACAGCTGTATCCATGTCTAACCTAAAGCCTGAAAATAACAATTTCTAACCGTCCCCATTAAATACTGATAACTCAGGAACCATTTCAAACTTTATACCCACACTTTTGCAACATTTGCTAATGTAACACCTAAACATAACCAGTACTATATAAATCTTAATGTTCCTATCTGAGTGACAATCCAACACCCTAAGGACTCAAATCTGTCTGCCTCGGTGCCATTATCCCTTTTAGGATCTGTCACTTACCCTGATGCAGCCAGTGGAATTTACAGGCTTTCAAAATAGATTTTGAATTAGACAGAGCTGCCATCACACAGAGTGGACAGGTTCAGAGACACATTACCTGGCCAGTCTCTCAGTGAACAGGTGGACCCTGTGAAGCTCCTCTGGGTCGTTGGGGTCCACCACCATCAGACAGTGGAAGTTACCATCACCTACATGGCCTGCGATGGGACCTGAGGGTAGACAGCACTCTCGTTCATTTTACTGCAAAACATTGAGTGATTTTTACTGTATTTTCTTATTCTATGTTTTTTTTTTTATCCGCCTTTGTGGTCTTTCAGTCCTGTTTTCAGTGCTGCTGCTTGCTTTCTTTTTATCTTATGTAAAATGTGCTGAAACACTTTAGCAATAATCCCCTTTAAAGGAAAACCATGTAACTTTAGGAAATAATTAACACATTCTTTGTCTTAAAATAAAAAAAAATCATAAGAAATAAAACACACTTTCTCAGCTCAGTACATTCAGGACTTTTTCTGCTTCAGCTTTACTTTTACTGGTATAACTGGTGTTTAACTGGTGTAACACAGTGGCTAATGTTAGCAGAGATATTTGTGAACATTAATGTGTAACTGACATTACTGAGTTACTTTACCAACTGTGAAGTATTGTTAGTTCTGTAATATTCCCTTTATTATATGACCAAGTTCAAATCCAAACACTTGATCAGATGTCTCCTAACAATGAGTATGAGTCACACTCGATTACTAATCTAATCACATTTAGTCATAGCTGCAAACACAAGTGGGTAGAAAAAGGTGACAGCACCCCTCCACCCCCCCTGCATCATTTTGGGTAATGAAACATTTAATTCTAACTAAAATATCTTTAGCGATTTGAAGACATGACCTTGGGCATCTGGGAAATTATGTATTTTTCACTGTTGTCTGGAAAAAATAATGGACAGCAGAAAGCTGCAACCCCAAAAATATTTAGTCTTTTGGCCCGTATAAAGATTTGAAGTGACTGTTGTCTCTGATTAGCCATGTACGTCTTTCTCGCGTTACACTCAACGATTGGAGGCAGCACACATCCAACAAACCATACTGACAGGACAGGCAGTCAGGGTACAGAAGCCAGATGTACCCAGGGAGTGAATGTGCTTTTTGTGAAGAATTCATGTGCTTCAAGACACCACTGGAGTGTGGAACTTTACACAGTAAATGTGTGGCAGCTTTTTTTTTGACACTGTCAGTAAGGTGATTGAAGCTTAAGTTAGCTTTGTCTGGACAATCTAATGGTCTGTAGTTCAATTAAACAACAACATTTCAAGTAATGGCAACCAAAAACAGTTTGCATCACAAACGTGGCCAAGCTCAGTCCTGCATCAAGAGCAGGGGTGTGTGTGATTTGCCCACTCAGCACTGCAGTGATGTACTGACACACCCTTGATTACACCTCTACATAACTGCAGCTACATCTGAAGTTACACCACAGGAGACAAAAAACAAAAAAAAATAGATTTTCAGCTGCTATTATGTGGCTTTTTAATCATGCTGGGAATAAAGTGCTCCTAATGGTCACTGTTATACAATCAGGGCACCACCAATGGCTGCTGGGCACACCCATATGCTACACCCACATTAACCAATATAAAGACAGAAATGACCCAGTGACTGGGGATAGGGTTTTTGGGCAAAAACCTGAAATACAGACACAGTTTTAAAAAAAAAGTGAATGTATTAGTTTTAAAAAACTTTATGTCATTTAACTTCCAACACTCATCTTGTACTGTTCTCTGCCTAAGATTTGATATAAAGGTGATTTTGAATGGCTGTAATCAGTCTATCAGACAGAATCTATTCAATGTTAATAATTAGAATCAGTCTCATCACTGTCATGTACTTGCACAGTACTGTAATGCAGCCTTTACAAGACGTCTTTTTGAGATTGCTCTGATTGTAATAATTAAGATACATTCACAGGTTAACGCTGCAGGCAGAGGCATTATACTCACAATAATGAATCATATCAAGCATCATCAACATCATTAACACTGAGTCTGCGTCAGTAAACAGCAGTGTGCTCACCTGTAAGGCTGTTCTCAATCAGGTCCTCCTTTGTCTCCACAATGATCTGAGGCAGTCGAGACAGAGGGACACACACGTCTGTAGCGTAGGCCTACACACACACACACACACGCACACACGCAAACACACACACACACACATTGAAGAGAAGTTCACAGAATTGGAACAATGTCAAGAGGTTGTCTTTTGCAATCTCTACGATTTAACAGTGAATAAAGTGAGACATAAAAGTGCCTCAGAGTGGTTATGGTGTTAGTACAGCTCAGAGCAATCACACAAAGTCTTTCAACCAGAGGAGTAATTAACCACCCTGTTGTTGATCATACTACCAGCAACCCCATACCTCTAGCTCCAGTGACAGCAGTCACAGGGGGGAGAGTAATACTGTGGTAAGTGATAAAAATAAGAGAAAATAAGATACTGCCAGCTGAACACTGTGTTATCCCTCTGGAATAGTTGTAACGGGGGGCAGGGAGGTGGCCAGGTACCTTGCAGCCAGGTCTGAGAGCCAGAGCAGCGTACCAAGCATCATGACGTGCTTTCCACAACCGGTTCCTTGTTGCTGCATCTTGAGCCCACTGAAAATCTGAACCTCTGTTGCTCTGAGTGATGTCCTCTACAGAAACACAAACAGACCAATAATGTTTTTGTAGATGTGCCTGTAGAACGTCCACTGAGTCACTGTTAAACTCCCATGTCTACACTGCCTGTGGTGCTAATGTTTATAGACCAGCTGATGGTCGACTGTTGATTGTCAGCTCATTCTGGCTTGAAGGTCTTATTTTTATAAATTATTACATAACGAATGTGTATGTTAGATGTGCTGCACAATGCAGGAGAAATTCACTCCAGTATCCAGTTCTCACATGAATACGCCCATGGTGGAAATACATACAAAGATGAACAAATTACCACAATCGCTTTATGTTGTTGTAAGATTTAATTTTAGATTGTTGCAAATCAGCCTAGACTCAGTAAACCATAATGACAAAGTGAAAACATGTTTTTAGATTTTTAGATTTTCTCTCGGACACTTTGCTGTGGGACTCAAACGGCATCCTTGAGATGTCTCCAGAACTTGTGGCAAACTGAATTGATTGGACACCGTTCAGAAAGTCACAAACCTGTGTATATAATTCACACTGCATGTCTGGACAAAAACAAAGCTATGAAGCCCAAGGAACTCTCTGTAGACCTCTGCAATAAAACTGTGGCGAGGCATAGATCATCAGCAAGGTAATAAAATCACTTCTACAGCTCGGAGTGGTCCCAGGAGCACAGTGGCCTGCTTCTTTCTTTCACAATAATTGCGAAATGAAGAAATCTGGAACCACCAGAACTCTTCCTAGACCTGGAAGTCCAGCCAAACTGATGGCAGCTCCATCCAATCTGATGAAGCCTGAGAGGACCTGACAGGAAGAATGGGATTAACTGCTCAGATCCAGGTGTGCAAAGCTTGTAGAGACTCACCCATGAGGACTCCAAGCTGCAACTGCTGCCAAAGGGACAACAATTCAGCACAAAGGACTAAATTCAGGATCTGAATTCTTTGGAATTGAGAGATTTATGTTTTCATTTTGTCATTAGGTATTACTGAGCATAGACATTTAAAACTGAATCCACAACACCATAAAAAACAAACAATGATGGGCTCTGAATACCTTCTGAAGCCAGTGTATATTAGATTCCCATCCAACAGTAATAGTATGTGAACTTAGTTGTATGAATTGTGTGATTATTTGTGTTGGTATATTGTACATTCACACACCAGTTGTGCTGACTTGTTCCTTAAGGCTTTGCTCAGAGCCGTGGAACTCCAGGAACAGGGTCGGGGTCGCGGGGTAGGACAGACCACTGAACCTGTTGCACGCATCAATCATCACATCATCCAGAAACTCTGGATAACACACACACACACAGCACACAGAGAGCAAACACAAATATTAGTGTGATGTATCTAAACAGATCATTCTTCTGATTTTTATCAGCTGTTGCTAAACTCTTGTAAACATTTTCCAACTGCCAATAACTGATATTGATCTATTTTCACTGTTCATTTTATTATCTGTTTCTCCCTGCTGGATTCTATTATCCTTTTACTGCAGGAGAGTACTTTCTCAGAGAGATCAATAAAGGTTTGTGGCCTTCTGTGAGCCGGACTAAGCTGAGTAGCCCTGAGATACCGCTAAAGTTCATCTGTATTTAATTGCATATTCAGTCTTGACCGCATACTGTGAGGAAATGATCAAAGACTCCTTCTTCTTTGAGCATGTCCAACACTAAAAAAAAAACTGAGTGAAAAGTGTCAATCAATCAAATCCAGCTACACCAATAACAATTTTTAGTACAGTGCATTATCCCTGGATGTGCTGGGCATATTGATGTTTTCATTTTGAAATCTGGTCTTGCTCTGCTTGAGGTCACACACAGCCTGAGAATAGTTGCAGAAAGTGGACTCGGAGTTTAACTTTTCAGAGACTTAGAAAGTAAATTTAAAGAATATCTTCTATTTTTGACACATGCCCATATTAAATATGCTCCAGTAGGAAGCTGTCCATTCAGATCTCATCGCTGACGGACGACTTATTTACAGTCTCTGATCAAAAAGTCCACCAAGGTTTTAAATAGTTAGGTTTTGATACAAGGTGCCAGTCAAAGTAAATTAATTGCAACAGACATCTTGAGCCTTGTTCAGACTTGAGCCAGATGTGTCCAGTTAACAGGCCATGGGTTTTGGGGGTTGGGAGGTGGGTGGGGGACTCTCATAATTGATTATTGAAGCCCCATTTACAATGGAACAGCGTAGCAGGCTTTAACCACACCATGGTCTGTTGAGCTGTGATCACATGTACTGCCCTGCAGTCTCCCAGTAGGGGATAACCATTCTGACCCGTGCTATTGTGTGGAAGTGAGGCTTTTACAGGAGCCAAACTGTGTCATCACCATAAACCAATCTCCCCAAAATATGTGCTCATGCTCAGATGACTGGAGAAAACGTGACACTTTTAAAATGCTGACTCAAAGTAACCATGTGCAAAGTGTGTCCCACAATTCTCTTCGGTTTACTGCGCAAAACCAGTTACAATCAACAGACATGAAGATGTTGAGGTTTATGGCATGTCAAATGAATATCATTAATGACGTCAAAACACTATGCAATTACAGCAGAATCTTCACAGACTGTTTCTATCATTTAACATAGGAAATCTGTTATTCTTGTTATAATGTTGCATATCTGATATGAGTCCAGTTTCTATCCAAATGAAGCGCAAATGTTGACAATTTTCAGAAAATCAGCAAGAGAAAATGCACATTAATACATTTCCATCCACTAATGTTATGTCGTAGACAGTTAATTAAGCACTTAAATTAAGTTAAATTAAGCACTAATTCTCCAGTCAGGTGCCATTAAACCACTGCAGAAGAAGAAGGCACTACGACATGATGAAATTAAGAGTGCCAGTCACATTCAAGAAGTGTGAAACCATGTGGAAAACATGATGGAAAATGGCATTTATGTTTGCTTCATGGTTATCAACACACAGCTAAACGTGCCCAGTCTTGGGTGAACTTTCCTATGGAAGCATTCATGTTAAATTATGTTTTGACATTTGACGAGGCCCAGATGTGGGTATCAGGCTGTGCTGATTGTTCAGTGTTGACTTACAGTTATTGAGGATATGAAAACATCTGACAACTGAACAGAATTTCATAAAATGTATTCAATGTTGGATAGTAACTCAGTACAACTGTACATGAGTATTTCCATTTTATAATACTTTACTTTTCCACTCAGCTACATTTCAGAGGAAAATATTCAGAGCTTTCTACTCCACAACATTTGTTTGACAGCTTTAGTTACTAGCTACTTGTAAGACTTTTCACCTTGTTACATCACTTTGTTACAGATTAAACCAGCGGCTTCCAACCTTTTTGACTTCTGACGTCTTACAAACAGCAATGTGTGGTCTGAGTCACATTTCAGATGTCTGAGTTAACAGCTCCAGTAGACAGTAATCTCCATCTATCTGGATATAACGGATCTGGCTCTCTCTAACCCTGCTCCGCTCATGCTCAGCAGCGAGTTAGTAGTTTAAACACAAAATCCATGTAACTGACTGCTCCAAAAACTGAGCTTGTTATAGGAGGGGGCTTGGGGGCCCATCTGAAGAACAATGTATTTCCCTGATCTACATACAGTACAGTCAAAAAGTCTGAATGGTTGCAGTGGTCTTAGTCTTGGACCCCACTGTATGTCCATTTTAAGACATTTGGAGGGCTAAAATTGGATAACAACAGATTTAAAACCATGTCAGTGGGCTGCTTGGTCAAGTATTAATGTATGAGAATCAGGCTAGATGTTAGGATGAATGATGCCAACAATGTTAAACATTGGCCATCCATCAAGCATGTCATGTTGACTGTCATGTGGAAACGGTGCAGCTATCTATTGTTTGGATGTCAGCTATTATCTCCTCACCGATGCGAGCGATGGGTACTCCAGCCTGTAGGATCTGCACTGTGCTGTCCACAGCATCCTGGACAGAGGGAAAAGAGCAGACGGCTGACACCATGGCCTCTGGGATGCCATACAGGCGCAACGTAGTCTTAGTGATGATCCCCAGGGTGCCCTCTGAACCCACAAACAGGTTTGTCAGGTTGTAGCCTGCTGAAGTCTTCCTAAGGACGATAGGGAGGGGAGACATGACTAAGACGTTTAAAGCAGCACTGTTGTAGCTTGAAACAGAAAATGTGTCTTCCTGTTTACATGCCTGTTTCTGGAAATCCTGAAACATAATTTCAGCAAGTTGGCTTACCTGGGACGTCGGCCTTTGCCAGCTGTGTGTATGATGGTCCCATCAGCCAGCACCACCTCCAGGTTTATGACATTTTCCCTCATGGTTCCATAACGCACTGCATTAGTACCAGACGCACTGGTGGCAGCCATACCACACAGAGACGCATCAGCTCCAGGATCTGAGACAGCAGAAGAGCATCAAAGTCTTTCTTAAATTACTTTAAAAACTGATACATACTACACATATAAAGAAAAATCTAAGCTAAGGCTGACAGTGGTGTGTTGTTTACACAACAACATATTTTAAAAACATTTTTCCACGTCACCTCTGATGAACAAGGATGTGTTAAGTTATCTGCCTCAGTGTCAGCTTACTGTTATAACTCATACTCCAGCCAGTGGAAAACAAATCTGACATTACTGACTCTGACAGCTCAGGAAGATGAAAAAATGTTGTTAGAGGAAAAGGACTTACACTGTTTCACATACATCCTTGGTGAATTCCTTTAATGGAAAAGATTTATCTTGTTAAATGCTTTTCATGTGACTGACCAACAGGGAAATGGAAAAGTGAAAGATATCCACAATCCACAATCCACTGGTTTGATGCTGCCGGCATACATCACTGACCAGGCTGGACTGAGACATTGCATGTCACACCCAGGACATTAGGGAGAGGACAAGGTGGATGACAAAGAAAACATAAGTCAGTCTGATCCTTTTTCACTCTTTTCACTCGTGCAGCCTGACGTGTTCATGTTAGCAAATTCCTTGATGGGTTATTTATTTCCGATAATGGAATGTCAGTCTGGCTGATTCTTAATTAATATTAAATTCCCTCCACACTGTTGGGTTGACAGGTATGTATATAATAACACTCCTGTTATACAGCAGGTTACTCCCTACATTTACTCTGGTAGAAAGACCATTCTCCCACCATTGCAACACAATGTGAGATACAATGTCCAGGCAACCAGTCGTCTCTTTGATGATCTCCTTTATTCACAGAAATTCCTCCCATGTCTCAAAACTAATGAGGCAATAATTTATTAAGATTAAAATACTTCATACAGCACTTTTACTCCAGCACTGAATTCTTGTAATCCAACCAATCAAACCCGCTACTGGGATCGGGCAATATCTGTTATTGATACGTAACCTACTGCCATTCTGAAAAGGTTGTAAGTTGCTGCTTCAGAATAAGTAAACAAAACGCATGGGTCAAGTATGAACAGGGAGCGTGATGATGACGTCACAGTAGTGTGTGGGTCACAGGCGAGGAAGCAAAACTTTTCCCAACAAACCTGCTTTAAAGGAAGCTCATGTCTGTGGGATAAATAACTCCCTGCAGCCAGCACTGATATTCTCAAATCATTCATCTGCTTCAAATCAACAACAATATAGATTCAGCACTGACAAACTACTTACATGGCACACCAAAGCCAAGTATGCTGTATACTGCCACCAGATACCACTGACAGATCTGACAGTAGAACCCCAGTCTTCAAAGGACTTTGTAAATCCAGCAAAGAACACCCAACCTGTCTGATACCGAATGCAGCATCATAACGCTAACTGAACATAAGCTTAGGCCACTTGAAAGACTGAGAAAACTGGACACGTGACTGTTAAAATTTTCTTCACACCACAACATGTTTTGTGTCATATGAAACCATGTCGAACAAATCACAAGGTGAGAAAAACAATTGTTAAAGCCCAGAGGGAAACCCAAGATGAAACTTCAATTCTACATTTGAAGAACACAGTGTTTACCCACTGAGCTACTGAAAAATACAGTGAAAGCTGGGAAACAGCGTGACTGACCAACAGGAAACCACAGGCCGGTGTCTCGCAGGTAGGCATTCAGAGCCTTCCGAGTCACACCAGGCTCTACTGTTACATCAAAGTCCTCCGCGTGGAGATCCAGAACCTGGTCCATGTTTCTCAGACTGAAGCACACACCACCCTAAGGGCAGAAGGAAGAAACATACAGTTCATGTATACTGTGTTTTTAAATTGTCTATTGTAAATGTACATGTAAAAGACGACTGAACTAACGTAGTCTAACTGTCGCTCTCTGTTTGCTGTCTCTGAAGTTAGCATATTTCACCTCAAAGCCAAGAAAACATATACATATAATACTGTACAACACATTACTATTATTACTGCCCTGACTTCCAAAGTTCATCATTCAGATAAGGACACACACACATGGACCTCCTGTCTCTCACCTTCACTGCGGAGACACCTCCCTCCAGGCCAGTCCCAGTGCCAAAAGGGATGATGGGAAGACGGTGTTGGTGGCAGACCTTGTTCAGGGCACTGACCTCCTCCACACAACGAGGAAACACCACCACATCTGGGGGACAACATCTGGACAGCAGCAATACAATGCTCTCAGTCACCATTCTCCGTACTTCTCCACTGAACAGCACCTTTTATTACTGCTTGTAGAATTTAGTGGGAAAACATCTTATTCATAGTCCTGCACAGTTACAAAGAAATTATTAATCACCAGACAACCAACACTCCTGGCGCCATCATGAAGGTCCATGTGAGGAAATGTCTGTGTAGAAATAACCTCTGTTACGAGCAGACAGGAAGGAGATGTGATAAAACTACAGTACACAGATTAACTCTTTAAATTCTGCTGAACAGACTAAGCTGTACCTTAAAAGCTGCACCAACTCACAGAGACGGTTCCATCCACAGCACACAGCTTTTCATCATAAAACAAAGCTCTCATAAACTCCACTCACTACATTTCAAGCACCAAAGATAAATGTTAGCTGGTGAACTGAACATTTAACTGCTAAAGATCCAATATCTTTCCCAGGAGCTGCTGGAAACCACAACAGAGCTAAAAGCAGAGTGAGTATTGTACTTACATTTGACACAACTCCACATTTCCACAGCTGCTGGGTGTGTAATTACACAACTGTCTGCTATTTTGTTTGTTGTTGTTGTTGTTAATATGTCATGGAGTTTTCTGCTGCCCCTAGTGGCCAGAAATGTACTGATTCAGCTTTAAAAAACACAAACGGAGAGAAAAACAAACATCCCTCCTCACTGGTAACCAGGATGTAAGGACATCTAGCCCACGCAGGATGTACACACATCCTACAGCTCAGGTGCAGGGTGGGACACTGATCTTGTTTTAATGTGTCTATATGTGTGTGTCCTAAACATGGAAAGCACTGATGCTGTTTCCTACACCTTTTTACCCAGATATAAAGCATCTGAGAATTTAAAAAAAAAAAAGGAATCATGGAATGTTTATATAGAGGTAAATTTAATCAGCAGCTGAACACACTCAGAAGGTTCGTCCCAACTCTGTTGCAGATGTTCCCACATATGTGTTGCACTTGTAGTTTACTTTGTCGTCACCCTCTGTCCAGTTTATCGCAAACCAGCTCCATGGGGTTTATGTCTAGAGACCATGCTGGTCTTTCATCATATGAAGTCATCACCTGGTTTTGGGTCATTATCTTGCTGTAGGATGAAACCTGACAAACCAGTGCCTTATTCTCTCCATTCTGACAGAAACATACAGAACTACTTCCTGCAGGACAGTATTATCCTAATGAAGCGTCAGATGGTGCAGTAACACAGTTTGTTCATCACTGTCTTTGTACAGACACAGGGTTCGGCAGTCATCAACAGAAGTTGGGAAACCTGTAAGAACATTCAAGGCTCCATTTACTTCCACTGCTGCAGGAAAGATGTAAGGGAACCAATTAATTGATCTCAGAAAAGGCCTTTTTATATGATGTTTACATGGTTGTGGGTTTTTTAGTTTTTTGATGTCCTGAACCTTTTTCCTTAGGTAGTTTATTTTTGCACCATTTAAAGTTATTTACTGGACTTCAGCTGCTGACATTTCAATAAAAACATTTGACTGGTAGTAGAACATCATCACCATGCAGCATCATGAGTGTGTGTCTGTGTCACTAACCTGTGTACAGACTCATCTTTGCCATGTTGCTCTTTGACAGCTTCACCCAATGAGACGCCGTCCTCACCACATATAGACCTGAATGCAGAGAGCACGCTGTCCACAGCAGCACTCTGTGCAAACACACACACACGCACACACACAGTGAAGGACAGTGAGTCATCACAAGAGAGTAGGAGGTAAAGATGAAATATAAAATTGAACACTTGAATTGAAAACTGGCCCTGAAATGTTCTGTTTTCTTATTTAGAGAGAACAAGTCAAACTGTCAGTTTAAACAGCAATTGTATCTGCTGTGAAGGACATTAGTGGGATAAGAAGAGAAATAAAATCATATCACAAATAACTCAAATAAAATGTTACATAAAAATAAACCATAAACATAAGCCCATGGTGATACTGGGTCTAAACTCCACCAGTAAGGTCCATCAATAGTTTGTGTGAACAGAATTATGTCTAGGTTTTCTGGACAATGCATTTATGTTTTACTGTAACATTCTGCACAGTCACATTAACTTTAATGCAGCACACAAAGTATCACAGATTTAATAATAACATTCAGGCTTTTATTGACACAGGAGTCTAAAACTATGAACATCGGTATATATATATATAAAGCTTTGGTACAGCTAACCCTTTAGAGAACTTTAATGGAACGCTGTCTAGTGACTGAGAAAAATCACTTTTCCATTATTGATTGCAGCATGGTGTGATTTTTGCTTTTGTTACTGTTAGTTAAGTTAATCATTAACCAAAATTAATGTTATTTTAATGATCTCAAATTAATAAGTTAATTTAACTTACACTTACATTATGTGACATCGTGTCTTGAGTTTTTAGAACATTAACTCTGATAACATTTATTATTATTTGTTATTGTTACACAATATAAATCTTTTTTTGTTTATTAAAATTTAGCTAACATGTTGTGCAGATCAGTAAACAACAACATAAATGTCACCAATTGCTACTGACAGTACAATCATTTAAAATTGGTTTTGCCATGATAGGTCGTCTGTAGTGGAGTCACAGAGTTAACAGCAGCCGGTGTCACAAACTGAACAAGTTAACTCTTCCGTAATAGATTTACTTAGTATTTTTGGCAGAGGCCCCTAAACAACGTCCTGTTCATAACTCAGTCTGGGAGCAACTACACACACCAAGATTCTGCATGTGAGTCACCAGTCGTACTGTCAGCTGTACACTTAAGAGCCTGTTTGTATAAATATGTAAAGAGGTAAATGTCTGTCTTTCTGGGAAAAACTCTCGCTCTTCAGTTTCCATCTGGGGTTTTGCGTTGCTGTTTACCAGGAAACTCATGAGAGCAGGGATGTAGGACTGAGTTAAAGTCCACTGCATACCTTAAAAATAAGCAGACAGCACCCAAACACACTGTAACATAAAGACTCACTGAGCACTATCTCAGGTACACCTGTACACCTGCTTATTCATGCATTTATCCAATCAGCCAATCACAAAGCAGCAGTTCAAGACATAAAATCCTGCAGATAAAGGTCATGGGTTAATGTTCAATCAAACATCAGAATGAGGAGAAAAAAATCTGATCTCAGTGATTTTGACTGTGACATGATTGTTGGTGCTGGTTTCAGTGTTTCTGAAACTGTTTCACTCATAGTCTCTAGGGTTTAACTCAGAATGGAGCCAAAAACAAAAACCAGAGAGGGTCAGAGGAGAATGGTCAGACTGGTTGATGCTAACTGTACAACTGTGGGGAACAGAAAAACTTCTCAGAATGAACAACACGTCCAACCCTGAGGTCTGAAAACTGTAGAGGAAACGCTACAGTACATTAGATTTGATTTGGTTTTTTACTGTGATTGATTTTGCTGTTCTCTATTTAGTTCAGCTGAGATGAAGGTGGGTATAGGCTGTCCAGCTGACAGTATGAGCTGTCTTCCTGGGGCTGTGGAGGTGCACAGTCATCCCTAGATCTGTTGATTTAGAGCTGGAGTCTGTGGGAGACGTCAGAACACTGGGTAAATGCACACAGTCCACTCATCTCTCTTCCTCATAGTTGTTGTAAGCTTCCTAAATTGGATGCTATGATGCTGACGGACTGTTCATTATTGTGTTCATTATTGTCTTTGTTCCACAGCTGAATCTTCATCTTCTACTCCACAGGTTTTGATGTGGAGGGTCTGTCTAAGGCCAAATCAAGTGTGACATCGTGGCAGATGGGTCCTCTGATGGTAACAGGTCACTGCAATGTCACTATTTTGATGTGAGCGCCATCTTTGGGCCAGCTCAGAGAGAGACTGAAACATGCAGGTGTACACCTGTGTGAGATCTTCACTTCCTTCCTGTTGAGCTGTCTTTTGCCGATTTCTACTGTTCATCAATGCACAATCTCATCACTTCTGGAGAATCTAATGAACTGATGCCTTAAAAGATTCAACTGTGAAATTGGTTAGTAACCCCTATTTAACTTACATTTAACATTATGTCCTTAAAATAAAATTAGAGTAATTAATCAAAACTGACACAAAGACCAAATATTATACATCATCCAGACAGTATGGCCTATTTTAGGATATAAAGAAGAAAATCAGCTGCACAGTCACATCCTGCAAAAACTCACACATGTGAACAAACATGTCAGTTCAGATTTTTGGTAATTTTGTGTTTTGATATGAAATGGAAATTTAAATGTTGAATAAACTTTTAAGCTCAGCAGACGCCACTAAATCTATTTATTGAAATCTGGTTTTGAGGGATGATACTAACTATTTTAGACTTTTCTTCATCACTATTATCAGTTCACCTATTTTTCTGAAATTGGAACCTTTCAGAAACCTCAGGAAAATTTTGGATCACTTTAGCGGAACGTTCCCTGTGGGCTTTCAGCAAACATTCCTGAAAAAAACTGTTTGCTGTGAGCAGAGTGTGATAGTGTGATGAAGGTGACCTGTGCGGACGAAGACACACACACACACACACACACACACACACACACACACACACACACACAACATTTGAGAAGGTGCCATCACATAAGCATATACACAAAGTCAGCCTGTGATCACAAACTTTTGACTGTAGCACCTGAGCTCACGAACTAGTGGCAGCAGTCTCTCCTGTCTGCCTTTTCAGTCCGCACGGAGTCTGTTCAGTGATAGGAACCAGCACAGTAGTTGTTTGTCACTTTATGAGTCACATTTTCCTAATTTATATATTTTTATTTTTTATTATTATGTGGTACATAAAAGGAAATACAACAGCCAGTACCACTGTAGTACAGCATGCTGCTCTTTCGTGTAATGTTTGTTTGAAAACACTGCTGATGTGGCCTTATTAATTTATGTTTACACCCAGTGTTACTGACCAAAATGCAACAGCTTGTTAACAGGTAGCTTATGTCAATAAAGTTATTTCATTGCGTGTGTTATTAGCTAATGTTCCTGGGTAGTTAATTTGTTATTGGCTTTATTTAAGCTAGCAAAACACAACAGTCATAAACTCTGTTTCTGCACCAAACACACCAAACCTTCGACCTGCTGCATTTGGATTTTACACCCGCTCAACATGTGACCTCTTAAAACGTGAAACAATGAAATGAAACGGTGGGGAAAGAAAGATACTGAAGTATTTGTAAACAGAACTTACTCTGGAGGAGTTTTCTGACCTAATGTTGCAGCACTGCAGGAGGCCGTGCCTGCGAGACAGCAGCCGACGACTCAATATCAAACCCAGCACCATGGTTTGTCCTGTGAAGATCTCTGACCGGTAAAAAAAAAAAAAACACACACACTTCCAACAAGGCCCGGCTACACAACTTCCGGTATATTATTTTCAGAGTAAAATAAAATCTTATAGAATTAAAGCATGACCACAATCAGAATGCTTTATTGTAAAGAAATTTATTTTTGTTTATAACTGAGGATCTCTCTTTATATTTTGTTTTGGTATAGATAAATTACGCTGATAATCTCATCTTGCTTTGCTGTTTGCGTGAGAGCATGAAGAATCACTTTGGGACTCTGCTGTCTGTCAGAGGGTCACACTGAGCTCACATTAAATCTGAGTATAAGACGTATGTACAAAGAGGATTCTGTGGCATCACAACAGCAAACACAGGTGTGATGAGGAAACATGAAAGGTCCAGTGCACGTACACTGGACCAGTCAGTGAAGAGACATCTTGAGTCATCTTTGAGAGACAGATTGATAGTAGGTCTTCCTCACTGTCAGGATGAATGCAATTAGACAGCCAGGCTTGACTCCCACAGAAGCTACTACAATGGCTGGACAGTTAGAGGAAATAAAATGTCAACAGACTGATCTGAGAGGTTAAAAGACTGTCATCACTGGATTTCATGCATGTGAAGAGAGGAAAACTGCACAAACATAAACCCAAGGAGCAGATCATTTCTGGTTGTGTTGTTTAAACTTGAACTGTTAAATTGTCCCGTGCTGTTAATGTAACTGTCCTCGTTGTTTTATTACACAGTCTGAACGTAAACCCAGAGAGGGTTTGGATGCATATGTATTCGAATGTTTCCACTGAAAAATGTTATGCTTTTATCTTGAAGTCCTCCTTATGTCTTCCTGTCTTATTCTTGCTAATGCTGTACACCTTAACAAAGCCCAGAGGAGGACAAAGTGACGCAGTGACCCTCTCTTATCAGAGGGGGGCGCTGCAGGTCAAAGAAAAAAACAGAAACAAGTCAAGGTGGGTTGAAAGTGAGTTAGAGGTGGAGGTGACAGCTCCTCCCGTCAACACCTCAGGCTCCACTGCTCCGTAACAAAGTCATAAAGTAAGTACTTCACTGTGGCATCTGACCACGTTCAGCCTAACGCACAGTATTGGTTATGGACCCGTTCTGCTTCATGCTTATTGTCCTGACATGTTGTTGTTAGCATTGCTAGGTTAGCGGTTCATAAGCGGCACATAGAGCATGACCCGAGCTGTACCCGCTCAGAGTTAGATCTTATCTGTCCGTTTAACACTGCTGTGCTCCTCAACCCGCTGACGGTCGTCACATACTATCACTTTGAACCTTTACTGAATCACTAACATTAACTTTCTGAAGTCCAGTGTAGCCTGTTAATATGCTCAAGTGTTTTTTCTATTACTTTAAATGAATTGTAGATTGAACCCCGACCATCTAACCTGCAGACACTCACACCGTGAATGGACCTGGTGAACTGTGTGACATGAAAGTTAATGTTTAGTCACCAGCGTTAATTACCCGAACTTATGAGCCGATCTTACCAAAAGGAACTATGACAGCTTACCAAAGATCATAACTTATCTTCTGCCTGTCAGTCCGTGTGTGCACCAATAAGGAAACTTTAAACGGCCAGAATTTCTACGTAGTTCGGTGCAAGGACATTTGCTGGCAGTCAGGCACCCTGATCACCACTGCTCATAACATCCATGAAGTCAAGGATCATAACTGTTCTTTGTTGTTGTGTTAAAGCGCTGTAAATGTGTAACCACTCCTTAAACAGCTGTGTTCCCTGTGACAGGCCATGTACCCTGTAGACCTTCCAGATGTGGATGACACTGACCAGACATTAGTATGTGAACAGTACCTCTCCTCTTTGGAGTCAAGTTCTAGTGATAATGAGTGGTTTGAATTATCACAGACTTTGAAGGTACCATAACTTTTTTTTAGTACACTTTTGATAGTGTTTTTTTTACTGTCTCCAGTTGAGTACAGACAGAAATACCCCCAGAATTCACCTTTGAATCACCCTTAATTGAATTTTTCTTGTTAACAAATTGTGTGGTGTAGCTGGTTGTGCAAACATCTTGATTAATGTTTTGTCTCCCGTTTCCTTTAAAATATAACCACTTCATTTGAAATTAAAGAAAAAAACAGTGTGTTTGTTGCTGCACTGGTTTGTTCAGGTCAGTGAATGAGGATGAAGTGAAGTTGTCTTCCTGTCTGCTCAGGTGGGAATAACACCGAACAACATAAGGTGGTTGCAGCTGTTTGAAGAGGACCGACCTGACTATGCAGTGGCAGCGCTTCACCCTCCTGATGATCCAACACGAGGTTTAGGACTGCACACACACACGCACAGACATACACTCACTGAGCACTTTATCATGTGGCAGCAGAGTAGTGTATAAACCCTGCAGATACAGGTCAGGAGCTTCAGTTAATGTTCGTCAACATGTCAAACATCAGAATGAGAAAAAAATCTGAGCTCACTGACTTTGATTGTTGATGTCAGACGGGCTGGTCTGTTTCTGAAACTGTTTCACACACAACAGTCTCTAGAGTTTAACTCAGAATGGAGCCAAAAACAAAAACATGATGACAGAGGTCAGAGGTCAGACTGGTTGGAGCTGACAGAAAGGCTATGCTAACTCAGATAACCACTCTGTACAACTGTGGTTTGTTACTTTATATTTTTTCTAGTGTCTTTTGCTACTATAGTAGTACTTTGTGCAATGTTGAGTTTTTCTGTTAAGCTGCTGTAACAACTTAATTTCCCTCCGGGGATCAATAAAGTCTTATCTTATCTTATCTCTATCTCTTAGTTCACCATCTTGTAATGGATACTTCCAGCAGGATAATGCTCCGTGTCACAAAGATTAAGTCGTCTCAGACGTCTCAAAGTGCTCAGTGAGGGTGTGTACAGAGAATAATGCTTCCTCCTCTACCTTCCAGTGTTGGCTTTGTACCTACATGGGAAGTGGTGGTGTGTGGATGACCTTTTACGAACGTCCAGCAAATCCAGAAGTGGCTTGGTGTTGGTAACTGTGCATTTGTACATCTGATATATGTCAGCATTACTACAATACAGTGAGAAACAGATCAGGATTCCTGCACAGGTCTGAACAGTGTGAAAAGAAATTATAAAATATGAAGAAAATATATATATAAAATACAGTAATGAAGTTGCTTGTTCTGGAGGTTCTCCCAGTGCTCCTTTTTTAACCAGTCATCCAGAGAAAATAATAAACATAATGAATAAATTATTCTGAATAAACGTTTGTTTTCGTGTTTGCTGGTGTGAGCTTCCTAAGGCAAAGTATTGTCCCCAGGTGCAGTCGACCATAGAGAGGGTGATTGTGTTCCTGCTCAGTCAGGTAGTGGAGAGATCTTCACAGGAGGAGGTGCTGTTCTCCCTGCATCCCTGCACAGAGAGCTGCAAACTGCTGTGGAGAGACAGACAGGCAGTTGGCTTCTACACCGTCAAACACAAAGGTACAATGGAGTTTTTTGTTATTTTTTAACATTTGTGAGACTGAACCAGAACAGTAAATTTGTGGGCAGTAACCAAAACAAAGACCCAAAAGACACTAAAGTGCTCCATAGAACTGAGTGGGACTGTAGAGTCAGGTGATAATTCTCTGTGTGTTTATCACTGCAAGTTTCAATTTTCACACTATACATGGTCATTTGAAATATAAAAACAATGTCCTGGGACCAACAATGCAATTTAAAACCATTACTGTGCACTTAGCAGTTTATTAGGAACACCTAGCTAAGAATCATGCAGTCTAATACAGCAGTCCTGCAATAAATCCTCCTTTCAAGATGTAGTTTGTGGTTCTGTACGGACAGGTGTTTCTATTATTTTATCCACCCCATAAAACTGCCAACTGGGTGAAGACAGAACTGAGTCACTTACTGTGATGGTTACATGTTCTACATGTCACCCTAACTCTGCTGCTGCTGCTTGTGTTTCAGGCAGCCTGTGTGACAGCTGGAGCAGTCGCTGCTACCTGCTGCCTGTTCTGGACACGGTGCTGGTGAGGAGGAGCTGGAGGAGGAGAGGCTTTGGCCTCCTGATGCTGGAGGATTTCTGCTCCTCATTCTCCTCAGAAGAGTTTCTGGGAGTCAGCTCTCCATTATCACCCAGTATGGTAGCAGGTCAGCTGAGGCCGCACTTTGTTCTCCTTGATCCCTTCCACAGAGCTCATGTATTTGTTTATTTACTTTCATTTCCGGAGGAGAATTTTGTCAGAAAATTTGCCGTGTTAGGAAGAATTTTGCATATTTCCAGTCTTTGGTTGTCAGAGTGTTGCACTGGCTGTGTTCATGCCGTAGGAACACCAAGTAGTTATGTCCTGCTGTGCTGGAAGTGTGTGATGTGAACGCAACACAGCTGTGTGTTCATCCTGTTATTTCTTTTTAAATGAGCTAACTCGAGAGCAACCCATTAACAGATTGTGTGTGTGTCTCTCCTGTGTGTTCAGTGTGCAGAAGGTTCCTGCAGCAGCACAAGGAACATCAGGAGCGTCTATATGAGGTGGAGGCCCCAGGGGACTGGAGTCAACGACGAAACATCTGGCTCAGCATCCAGCTGGGCCGCTACCCCCTCAGTACAGATAATATTTTATCTTTTATGGCTTTGGATGTTTGAAAAAATTTCATAACCATATTACAAAACTAAAAACTTTCAAATTTCCTGAAGATACTTTTTTACTTGAAACATGCTCCTCTAAACATCTTAATGTTTAGAGGAGCTGTCAAAGGCCTCTGGGACTCAGACTCATTGAACAGCCTGCAGAGATATTCCTTCTATCCAATCAGAGAAGGCCAAAGTGTTGGGAGCTCAGCTGTTAATCAATACGTGAACATGCTCCTGGTTACTACTCTCACTATTGCTGATTCTCAGGTCAGCTAACTCCTGATTCCTGCAGTAGCTGAGACAGTGAACATGACGAGAACGTAGATGAAGGGCTGAGCAGGAAGAGGAAGCAGAGCAGAACAGAGCAGGGAGAGGAAGGGATAACAGGAGCAGAGTGGTTTGTTTTACAGTCTCATGCTAGTGCTATCCTGATTTCCAGAACTTGCATATGTTAGCTTTAAGGAAAAGTGAAGGATATGTGACCTCATGTGATTTGTGTCTTCGTAGGTAGTAATGAGGAGAGCAGCAAAACATTGGGAGAAACTGCGAGGAATGAAACAGACAACTCATCTGTGGAGGTGAGAATCTCACTTTTTGTCAGCTTATGTTGAAACAATCCCTCAAAAACACCTTATTGTTGTTGAAACAGCTGCTGGTGATGCATTTATGGACTGGTTTTGTTACATGTAAATTCCCTTTGAAACAAAAAGCAAGTGCGACGATACTTAGTATCGCACCAGAAGAGATGTACATTTCAACCTTAATAGACCAGTATACCTGTCTACTTCTGATTCTCTCACAGGATGAAGACACTGAAAACAGCCTCACTTACACTTTAGTGAATACAAAATCTTAAGAAGATGAGCTTTAATAAAGTGGAATTTATTGCTGGGATTTTCAGTTATATTGTTCATTGTTCATCTGTGCATTGGCTGGGAATTAATTTTACCACAATGTGTTGATGATTTTAAGTTGAAAGTACTTGCTGGTATAGGCCCCGGGCCCCCCAGCAAACCTGAACAGAATAAGCATGTGCTCAGAACAACTGGATGTAAAGAAGTTATCTTGGCACTACTGCCGGGCATTCTGAGAAAATTGAAGTAGACAAGAAAATTAGGAACACACATGCATCGCATACTCCTTTCAAGATGGTGAACGAAGAGGATTTCTAGTAAATCTGAATTACAGAAGGACCACTGAGGTAAAAAATAAGGGTTCTAAGAATCCCAGGTCGAGGTCCCGGGGAGGTCAGTTTTATGTGACCTGGGGGAGAGTGAGTCATAATAATAGTAATGAAGATTTAATTGTGAGAACATTGCACCTGGAATACATATGCAGAAGGGGAAGCAGATTTCTTTATGAGTCTAACCGGTCATATTTCCTGAGTGCCTCAGAGACTCTTCAGTTTTTTTAGATGCAAACTTAAAATTGCAGCCTGGACCTAACCTTGCTGAGCATCTGTGATGTGAACGTTCCTCTGATAATAGGCTCTTCTCAACAACAAACTAAACATTGTGATCCAAGCCAAGGAGGAAGCTCCCCGAGCAGCAAGATCTCTGGACCAGGATGTAGCCCCACAGCCCACGGCACTGATCTGGACCTCCCATCAGTCGCTAAACACAAAATAAGCTCAGAAATCCAAGCCCTCTGTATCTGCCATGCCTCACAGAAAGAAACCAGATGCAGAGAAAACACACAGGGGTGCCAGACAAGTCAGAGGGACCTCAGTTAAACCACAGACAGGTCATTTTCTGCAACAGCAGCCCTCTGAAGAAACTGGTTATGCAGATTAAGTGGATGCTATATTCACCTAAACATGGGTGACCCTCATAGTGAATTGGAGGGATGAAGTTTACACACATTTATAGACTAAAGTACGGCACTCAACTGTTTTACTATGACATTAAATGTCTTGTTTGTATTGTTGTCTTTTGCTTTGATAGGACATCCAAATGGAAGCTGCTGCTTTCTTCTCATTTAAAGCCACTGCAAACTGGTAGTAACACACAGAGGTGATTTGAATTATTCTGTCTGATTTAGACCTCTTTCCAGTGTTGGTTGGGACTGTGCAGACTCGGTTTTACTGACCTCTCATCATACAGTGTATCAGCATCAACAGGACACTGCAGTTTTTTATTTGTAGGGCGTCACAAACCGAAATGGATGGAAACAGTAATAAACTTATTGTGTGTAATTATGTAAAATATGATCTGAAAAGGAATTTTACCAGTTATTAGTATAGTGGGGGAGTAGGACAGTATTTTCCTGTCTAAATGTAGTGGGGTAGAAGTTTAAATACTCAATTATAAGGTATAAGTACCATCAAATTCTACTTAACTACAGTACTTTGTGATAGTGTGCTTCCTTTGTAACATCCACCTTTTATCAATTCATTCTCCTTTCTAATACGAGGTTTTCCGCATTATTCTAATTATTGATGTTTGCCGTGACTGTATTTGCCTTCATTTCCGCATCTGTTGCACAGCTGTCACACGTCGGCACACGCTGTGTGAAAACCGAGCGCACCTCTCACGCAGCTGCACGGACAGGAAACAGGAAAATCTCGGGAGAAGAGGGGAAATAAAAGTTACAGTAGATTCTATGAAACATGAGTCGGATTTATCACAACACGTCTTTACAGAACAAACCAGTACACAACGAGAAATTTGACCGTGTGTGGTCTCCCTCCGCCTATGAAAGGTAGGGGCCCAAATACATTAGTTTGAAGACTGAAAGTGGCCGGTCTTATGTGGACGTCCGTGTCCCCCCCTCGCTCACCGCGATACATTCTGTTCCGTGTTGTGAGGAGACAACACCAAACTCCAGTGAAACAATCACAAACTTTACTTTTCCAGAGATGTAGAGCGGTTAGATCTAATTTTAATAATACTTAATAATGTGAAACGTTATTGTTGTCCTGTATTTTCGGCTTTCTAATAAATTACCAATCAACTCTTCATTTCAATAAAACTACACCAACTGTGTTGGTGTTTCTAGTTTCCAGCAGCTGACACCCTCCACCGTGTTTCGGTTGAACAAAAATACAGCGCTAGAAAAATAAATTAAAAGTTGGAAATGTGTTAAACTGTCCAGTGTGTGTGTCTGAGGCTCTGTCTGAGACAAAGCAGTGATCTCGGTGTAGTTCACTCTGCTCTGTCTGTCACTGTGCTGACATTACACAGGTGTCCACAAAGGAGAGCAGACATTTCAGCTGTTCCACATAGCTGTGCAATGCAGATGTATTGTACAGAAGAATATTTTATTTTTGAATATTTGATATTTTTGTCTCACGCAGTGGCCAGGGGGTTCTTCTGGAAGGAAAGCTGCTGGATGTTTCCAGACATTCAGTCACTGATGTCAAGAATCAAAAGGTACAGCAGCAGGCAAACCCCAGAGTTTCATCTGGTTCTACGAGTCTGGTTCAGCAGGCCCCCCCTTTTATCAGGAGACTTCATCTGAATTGTAGACTGATGATGTTTTCTTCCCCTTGTTGAAAGAAATAGTTGTTTGGTCTTTCAGTTCACCACGTGTGAGTGTTTGACTTTGGGGATGATAACATTTTTGAGAACCTCTGTGCAAAGTGATGCCAGTAATGAATTTAATCAAGGATTTCCCCTGCCTTGGTTTCTTCTTGTCTATCACCGTCTGCTGATGACAGGAACTCTGAAAGCTTCAGCTCCTTTTATGCTTTAAGAGAAACATCCTTATCCACTGCTGTGTCCGAGAGAACTTCAGAGCATCGCCCAAATCTTCATCAGTGTTAGCAGTGTTTGGACAGACTAAACACAAACAAAGAGAACCACACTTTATTTTTGTTGTTGTTGTTTTGTTTTCTTTCATGTGCAGGTCCGTTTCTATGTGCTCTATGTAAAACCCAGCCGCTGCCATCAGAGGAAGTTTGATGCCAGCGGGAAGGAAATTGAGCCAAACTTCAGTGACACCAAAAAGGTCAACACTGGCTTCCTCATGTCGTCCTACAGTGAGTAGATAACAGCAAACATCTGAGCACATGTTTGCATGTTCTCTTTGCTCCCCGGACTTGATTGTGTTTGGAGTGTTTTGCCCTCGGTGTAGTTGTAGTTTGTAAGGCTGCCTTCAGATGAACTTTAGTCCTACCTGAGAAAATGCAGCCCTCTCATTCATTTTAATCAGGCCAGTCTGGCAGTGCAGCGTGGAGTGGTTCTGCAGAAAGCTGAACCTGGCTCAACTTTTGCTGGACCTCAGCATCATCATCATCATCAGGCAGCGTGCTGCAGTGGTCAGCCAAATGCATGTAATTGCACATTCCTCAAAGATTACTGTGTTACATGAACATCAGATTTCCAACCTTTTCCCTGCAATCGTTCAGTCACAATTATAATCCTCTTATAATCCTCTTAATCATGTTTTGGCATCTGATAAGCCTTCAAATCATGGATCTGTCCAACTGCTATTCCCAGTTCTGACAGATGAGGTTTTGCATTGAAGCTTTAATTGTAACAGTGCAGACAGTTACAGAGATCATAGCATCCTGGATCTGTTGTTGTGATCTCAACCTGGGCAGTGTCTCCTGTCATGTGAAAAAATGTGTCATGTGATTCAGCACTGGCTGGGAATTGAACCATTTTCTCCCACAAAGCAGCCGATAAGGGATAATGTCTGTATCCATTAAAATGAAGTCTGATAAATATAATGACTGTGCAGGAACTAATCTTAGTGTTTCTTTATTAGTTTTTTCTGTGTGTGTGTGTGTGTGTGTTTGTGTGTCTGTGTGTGCCTGAGGAACTCTTGATTCACTCTGTCTTCATTAGCTTAGATGCACATCTTCTGTCCACACAGAGGTGGAGGCTAAAGGGGAGTCAGACCTCCTGTCTGAGGAGCAGCTGTCAGTGATGGTGAACAAAGCCGAGCTGATGAAAGTAACCGGGAAGCACCAGCCCAGCGGCACCTGGGCCTTCTGGTACCCAGAGTCAGAGATGGAGAAAATAGAGCTGGAAACAGGACAGGACGTACGGCTAAAGACCAGAGGAAACAGTCCTTTCATTTGTGAGTCTGGATTAATGTGCTGTAATATTAACTACTACTTAACTACTTCTACATATTTATCACTTAAAAACAGAAAAGAGTTCAGCATCCAGTCTGTCCTCATATCACATGAAGCCTAGAAAGGAAAGAACAGCAGGGTTCAGCACAAAGTGAACACTGAAACCTTCATGAGGGGAGGATTAACTGCAGGGCTGCTGCATTATGTTGCATTAGTCTTAGTTCCTAATAACTGTTCCTAATAAACTGACAACCTGGTGTAAATATACAGGAATAAATACATGTGGAAATGCAGAAATAATGCACCTGTTCAGATGAGCCTTTGTGTAGTTTTTCCTTTTTTATTCCTTTGTCTTTATTTTGTCTGTTGCTCTTTTCTGAAGCACTTTCAGCTGCTTCAGCTTTATGAATCTATATATATCTTAATGAAACTAACTCTCACTTTTGTGCTCCCAGTCTCTTTAGCCAAAATCGATGGCGGCACAGTGACAAAGTGTAACTTTGCTGGAGATGAAAAGGCCGGAGCATCGTGGACAGACAAGATTATGGCCAACAAAGCAAACACAGACAGCACTCACAAGCCTGGAGGAGATGGAGATGGAGCAGAGGAGGATGAATGGGTGAGAACAGCTATCAGATCTAACCAAGTGTGTGTGTGTGTGTTAAGGTATGTATATACACTCAACAACCACCTGACGTGGTCTCTGCTGTTGTAGTCAATCCACCTCAGGGTTGGACGTGTTGTTCATTCTGGAGACAGGATCAGCAGTTTCAGAAACACTCAAACCAACAATCATGTCACAGTCAAAGTCACTGAGCTCAGATGTTCTTCTGCTTACTCTGATGTTTGACGTGAACATTAACTGAAGCTCCTCTGTGGCTGCATCTGTTGTTCAGAACATGTACTGTATGTAAATGATTTCACAGACAAACAGAAACCAGATAAGGTTCACATCTCCCCCTTTGTTTCTCTCTCAGGATGAGTGAGGAAACCATCCTTCCCATCAGCCTCAACTCATGGCTCAGTTCCAGCCTCGGGTTGAACTGCTTCAACTTGGCTCCATTGTGGTCTCTCTGTCTTTGGATTGGACTCCCACATTTCACCGGGGCATTGAATTTCTTACATATGTGGCCTTGGGGCCTGAAACCTTGCGTCACTTCTGCAGTGAGGGACTAGACTCTTCCAGCTCCACAGCATGTATCTGGCTGTTAGCTGTGATGCAGACTGTGTCTTTGAAGCTTTGCCCTTTTCTTGTATACTTTGGATTGTATCCCCACATTTATATAACTGCGTAACAATATAACACAATAAAACAAAGTTACATAAGCTCCGTGGAGACAGGATTAAATTCTCTGATGGAGGTTTGGTGACCTTCTTGTTGCATCCACTGATCAGTGATCATGTTTTCATCCATATAATGAAATGTGCAGAAATTGCATCTAGAACAATAACTTCATATACTGAGATTAGAGCAAATGTTTTTATCACCCCCACTCAGTGTGACTGAGAAGAAGGTTTAATGGTGTAATCACTGATTCTGTGCCACTATCTGATCTCTCTAGACAACATTCACTTACAACAGACACAAATAAATCCTGAGGCGTCTGCTTCAGCACTTTTTATTTCTGATGTCAAACTGGGATTTTTTATAAATTTAGAGTTTTACTCTGCTCCTGAAAGTCCTGCATACTTCCTGTCCAGATTATAACTGGAGCACGGAAAGAGGAAAAACAGACAGTAATGTTCTAATAACTGTTGATACACTCCCTGATTTTTACAGTTGCATCCATTAAATTCAGTTTTGGTTATACAACCCAAAGCCCCAATATTGCCTCAGAGTGCTTAAATATTACTCAAGAGCAGTGGAACAAAACCAGGGAGGTTATCTTTACATGAAACTGCAGAAATACCTTCAACAGCTGGTGAATATGAAGACCTGCTGAGACACAAAGATGATTAAAGATGATTAAAAAAATATATAATAAATAACAATAATAGTATATAATATGTTCACTAGAATATAAATATTCATGACTAAATAAGCAGTAATCCAAGTTAAAAAGACAGAGACTGAGCACTGTGTGGGTATGGTCTGAAAGGATTTAACAACAAACCAACCATCATCAGATTTTGATTCAAATGTTCCAACTTCAAACCAGAGAGCAGATCACACAGGGGGAAGAAAAATAAGAAAAGCTCTTCTAACTTTGGCATTCAACATGAAATGCTGTAGTTCCTTCGTGCTTGGTGATGATGATATATAAATGAATGAATAATAAAAAACCATAAAAATGAAGGCATTATTTTGTATCTTATTGCGTCCAAACGCACCTCAGAAGTATTCCAGTAGTGACATGAAGTCACAGTCAGTAAAGAGCTGGGATGAATTAAAGGACTCATGTTTAACACAATATGGATATTTTATTATTAAAAATAAGTGTTTCAGAAACATACAAGAAAAATTTGGTCCCTGGATTATAATTATATGTAAAATACACATACAGACATGTTGACTCTAACTGTCTTTTGGCTCTGACCGGTCTGAAAATTAGCAGCATCAAATTTCAGCTGTTGCATCCGACAGTCTGCTTTTCCACCAAATGCATATTTGCCATGAAATAAATTTAACCAGTGGAAGTTTCAATCCATTTCCTACTGTAAAAAAAATAAAGCTTTGATTATAAAATGATTATAACTGGCAACAGCAACAAGAAAAAAGCTATGTTACAGGGTTTTTTAAAAATATATTGATGTTGCATCAGCATCAAGCTCAAAATCACAAACAGCACAGCAAAAATCTTGTTACTCTGCCTGTTTCCACTGAATATACTGTATAAATAATGCATATGTGTACATGCTGTACATAAACACTGCTCTGTTTTTACTTTGGTCTGAAGTGCCACATTTCTCCACATGTATCAGTTTTATGTGCTGGAAACTGAATCTCTGGTTCCGTGGTTACTTTTCGGGTCCTTTTTTTTTTTTTAAATAATCATGATCAGTTGTTTGTGAAGTGGATTCAGACGAGGAGGAATGTCTCAGGGGTATTCAGCTGAAGTGAAGAGTTGTTGAAAACTGTTTCAAAACAGTACCACTGATCTGTGAGGCTCTAAAACAATGAAAAGTGCTGTTTTTTTTCACTCTACAAAGGAAGATGTTTCTCTTTCAAACCACTCTAGTATGATCTCTTTGTTCTCAACGACCCACTTGATGTTGACCCGGGTTTGCTCTATGGCCTGGTACACCGCTCTGGTTGCAGGACCCAGATCATATACACTCGCGAACCGTTCCAGCTGTACAAAGGCGAACAGATGATATAGTGATGTTAGTCTAAACATAATATGTACATGTACAAAGCTGAAATGCAGCTTCAGTCCTCCATGGCACTGTCACACGGGAAAGTAAATCCTGCCAGTTTATACTCAAGCAATGGGAAGTACAACTAAATTGCTTTGTGAAGCAGAAGCACATGAAAACATGAAGACCAAAACCAAAATAAAATGAATCCCAAGTATTTCCTGTGCTGCCAAAGCCTGATTACTCTGATTATTCCTTATTCCTCCATGTCACTGAATTCAACTGTCGTCCAAAAACACATCAGTGAGCCACACCCTTGCCCCTGTTACCATGAAAACACCCACTGTAGCTCATGTCGACTCAGACTCACACACTCCATCCTGCTGCTGGAGATGATTCCACCAGATGTGCTTGAACCCCTGACTGAATGTGTGCTACTAACTCCTGTTTGAGTAACCTTCGCTAAAAACTGTGCGACTGGGCAAAACAAACATGTCACCCAGTACAAGAGTGTGACTCATTGATGTGTTCTGAGTATGTTCTGCACAGCAATGGAGCTCTGTGACACGCAGGAATAAGATGTATCAGGCTTTGAATACACAAAGTCTTGTGAGTAGGATGAGTTCACTTGTTGGATTTGTTGACAATAATGAAGAAAAATGGAGAATATATCCACCTTTGTTGTTTAGTCTGTAGGTAAGGAATGACTTAGCAGGGGCAAAAAATCACACACCGTCTCAACACTGGTGGAACTCAGGATAACAGAGAGACTTCTGATAAGGTATCTGGGTGTATCCAGTTACTCACTGGGTGTAAATCAATTACTGGTGCGTGACTGGAAAGACATCATTGATCATGATCCAGCTGACATGACTGCACGCCTGTATTATCATTTTGACATGATGAAACAACAGTAATTACCTCCTCTAGCTCAAACTGTGTGGAGAACCTGCTGGTCGCCCCCTCGATCAGCATGGCTCCATCCCTGGCAGCAGAGACAAGCAGGTAAGACGGACGAAATATTAGAGTATAAGGCAATACAGTTCAACAGCACCACAAACGTAAACGTCAGAGTTAAATAAACACATGTCTGAGACAATTTCAACAACGTCAACATTATACCTTTCATAAAGGCAGGTTTACTGCTGCTGTATTAGACTGGGATATGTTCTGAAAGAAACTTTAGGAACTGATTCGTACAACAATACTTCATGGTCAAAATGTCTATTGATTATAGGAGAATCTGCTGATTACTGGGGTTTAGATAAATCTCAGGTGTCACTGTTTGCTTATGAAATGAAACCTTGTCTGTTATGTGTATTTAAACTCTGATACCGATCTCTTCAACTTCCTGGTAACAGTTCAAGCAGTGGGAAGTTTATGAAGCAGAGCACTGATAAGCACTGATTAAATAAGAAGACCTTTGTACTTAATGACGCGTACATTATTGTAGACTTTTCTTTTATGGCCCTGCTTGTTTATCGAAGTGATTTGACCACAGGTCATTTTCTGTGTCAAGAGGCCTCTAAAAACAAACTCTCCCCTCCACCCCTCTGTGACTCCATCATCTCTGTGATGAAGCAGAGAGCATGTCCACAAAGAAGACGCTAACGACAAGAGCGTTGTCTTCTCCTCTGGGAGCTCATTGCCACAAAGCAGGTGGTGACACAGTTGAGTTGTAAACCAGCCACTAATATAAACAACCCAAAGGCTGTTCAGGAGTCAGACTGATAGACCAAAATTAATCATGACACTATATGTTTGCATATTACTGCTCTAAGTTTACCAGAATATTTGCAATAATTACTGCCTTTTATCATGTAGCTGTGTAATCAGCACCACTGAGCTTTATTGCCACAGCACAGAGCAACCCTGTGTCAATAGCTAAGCTTAGCTTTGAGCTGTACTCGACAGTAAAATAATAATATCTGACATATTAACTCCTCATGAAGTTGGTAAGGCAAACAATTGCTTGTTTACACATTCAGCTCACTACCAACTCCTCAGCTAGTTGTTCATCCTGCTAGATGTCTGGTTTCTTCATCAGCAGAAGCTAACTTTGTCTGTCTGTCATTTGGTGCTGGGCAGAACAACTGTAGCTGGAAACGGGGCTGAATATAGAGCGGAGACTGAACTAAACAGCTAATCTGCAGTTTTAATATTCATTGGTCTCATCTCACTCTGGATTCAATGGTCTGATTACAGCCGCACCAATCCATATTTTCTATATCAAAAATGGACCAATTCACTACATGTGATGTGAAAAGAATAAAAGCATAAAAGTGGATATATTTAAACATTTAGCAATGGCACAAAATACTGCCTATCATCAACCTCAAACCAAAAATGCTAGCATCGTGTCTTCCATTTCCATATTGGTCAAACCCAACTACGCAATCTCAGATACTTGCTCATGACTCAGAAAATGAGATATAATCTGTAAAACCAAAATGAGAGGCAACAGACACAGTCCAAATAGCAACCTACCCCTGACTGACATATTCCCAGTGTGCTCTGATAAAGTTCCAGGCCAGCGCCTGCCCTGCCACGTTCCTGGCTATGTAGTCTATAGTGGAAGCAACATCCATCAGACGAATCTTCTCAGGGTTCAAAGTGTACTCCAGGTATCTGCGAGATAAGGAAGACACTGAGTTAAGGAAACTGCGTGTTTGGGATTCATGTAATGACAGGTACGTCCATAACGACAGGAGTTATTATGTACACAGTATTCCATTTTTGACACATCAGGAAGTGGCGTTTGATCACGGGCCTGCCCCTAATCTGTTATGCCGCTTCACCTGTTGAGCAGCCAGATCTTCTTAGTACAGGCCAGAGCTGCACGGAGCTGGTCTTTCTCTGAGGTGTCACTGGAACTCTGGTACTTTTTCCAGGCAAACTCCCACTCTGCCCTCCCACCAAAAGCCACAGCTTGGCAGTAGATCACAGACCGCAGGTTGGGGTGGATTCTGAATCAAATACACACACACACACACACACACACACACACACACACACACACACACACACACAAACACACACACACTTTTTTTAGGGGTCAGTAAAACACATCACACCTTCTATTCTTGACTCGGACGAGGATTCCTCGATTTAGATATGTTATACTGTACATACATATACACACAACATATACACATCCACATACAAATGTAGGCAAGTGCAACTGCATTAACACACTTCCATCCATGTATACACATGCACATGTGTTAAAGTAATGAGCATACCCAAGTGCAGCTGTAAAGACAACCACAATGCAGAGTGGTGACAACAGCCATAAACACATCATACAAAAAAGTCATTAAATGAAACCTACCTTTACTAAATCATTGCTGGAAAGTAAAGCTACAGGATATAATGAAAACTATATAACAATTAGAACAGAATCATGTGAGTTAAGGGTCATTCAAAGAAGGTGAGGAGTAGAAAGTTAATGTAGCACTCAAATTCCAAAAGACATATACTTATCCAGTAATGTTTATACTTGTTGGTACTGTTGTTCATCCAGTCAGCAAACATCTTTCTAGCCATCGTGACACATTCTGGGAGTCCGCTGGAACATGCCACCTGTATGGCCATGATCTGGCTGTGCCTTGGGATGAAGCACAAACATTTTATTTTTTATACACATGTACAGTGCACAGATAATAATAATAATGACAGACGTCAACATTAGCATTCATCTGAAGTTGTGTTCCTGTCCACCTGATGAATATAAATCCCCTTCTTGTTCTGTTTTGGTCTCCACCAACTCCTGAGTTAAATATCTGCTTCTTCAGCAGGCACATGCTCCACTGTTCACAGCAATTCACAAACTTTGTCTGTCACTAGTTTGTTATGGTCCTGGGAGGTAGTGTACTGTCAGTATATCACCTGCCTGCTGTGTGAGGCCAATGAAACCAAAACAATGATCTAAAAGAGGCTAAAAAAGCTCAGTGGAGCTGAGAGGAACTACAGAGTTAGGTGATATTACTCTGTCACTACAGGCAACACCTTTCACATTGAACTTAGTTATTTTCATCTATTGTTAATGTAAAATATTGATTAGTGCATTTGTAAAACATTTCAGTGTTGATTTGAGCCACAGATACGAAAATATTCTAAAGATATTCTAATTACTAAAGAATCGTTCAGACATTGTGTTTTTCACCTGAAACAACCCCTCACATCTTAAGAAGTTCCATATAAGTGCATATGCAGCTCAGTGCACGTTGCCACACAACACATCTGTCACTATTATAACTGATGATGTGTGAGATAATAAGGCAAACTCACACATCTGCTCTGCATTGGTACTGCTGGAATGGACTGAATTTGTAAAACTGTGAACTGCACATGTGTAAATCTGTTGCTGATTATCTGAGAAAGAATCCTGTCTCAACAAAATCCGTAAACATCATCTTTTCTTACTGTGAGGAATGGTCTTTTGGGACTAATGAATTGTCTGTGTAGTTCTTGAAGAAGTAGTACAGTCCCCTAATCTGTTCCCGGAGGTACGCCTGCAGGAAGAGACAGCTTTACAGCAGAGTTTCAGGAATACATGCAGCAATGTGTCTATTACATCCACCTTTTCCATCCAGCACAGGTCACTTCAGTTAGTAACATAGTTAAAGTGTTGTTGAAAGATTTTAATGACACATGCCTGCATGGGTCCATACACCTCAGAGCGGTCAAACATGAGGTTAAAGTACTCAAGGTTCCTAACGGCTGACTCCCAGGGAATGAACGCTCTCTCATTGCGAAGGAAGCGGGTTGAATTCAGAGCCAGAGTCACGTCAATAAGTTTGGCCCTGAGGAAAACAGAGATTAGATTTTCATGAAACGAATAAAATAATCTAATGCGGTAAATCAGGGATATATGAATATAAAGCTATTTATTATTAACAAAGGACCTATGTAAGGTATTCTCTTAAATAATTAGTGGACATTGTTTTTTGAGTTACTTTACTATCATATACAGTGATTGCTGGGAAATGTTGTCTAGTTTCTATTTCATCCTGTCACAGTTATGAATGGCAGGATTAATGAGGATGCGGTTTAAGTGCACTCTAGCAGTGAGTCTTCAGAGCCTTCAGAGCACTGCAGAGTCTCCCAGCTTGTAAAGATGTTTATTGTTGCTACTGGACAATCTGCTATCATTCTTGCAAAGCAGAGAAATCCTTTTCAAAGTTAAAATGAATTAAATACTACTTGCACCCCGGCAGAAGAGAGACTGAATGGAATGGTTTTCCTGTCAATTTAGACCACTTCAGCCAGGGAGTTTGATTTAAAGGACATTGTAAAGGATTTTGCACAGAGCAAGACACTTTGGATGCCATTTAAATAACATTAGGTGAGTGGTGTTTAAGTTTGTTTTGGAAGGGGTTGTTCTGATTGGTCACCATGACAGTCTATTAAAATATGTGCGTATGTATTTGAACTGTTGCACTGTTTTCCATCATTACTGGCTGATGCCACCGTGTGACATATCATAATCACAGAATCACAACACACTCACTCTACAGAAAATGGAGTCATAGAGGCCTGGATAAACAGGATCCCAGTATACTGAGAGAGCAGGTCAGAGCAGTCAAAGTCAGTACCTTGCCAGGTTAAATGCATCATCAACAAGCTGCCCTCTGTTCATCAGTGGGATCCGCTGGAAAAAAAAAAAGACCAGAATGATTGAAAGGAAAAGACTTCAGGGCCAAGAAACCAAAGACTGATCTACTGAATGTTACATTTATAAGTTTGCAGTCAGAAATCAACCCAAAAGCTTGAGTAGAATTTAAACTTTGTCTCTGTCTTTCTGAGATGTGATCCACAGGTCAAAAGGCTTTTCAAGTTATGCTAAGGCCTGGTCTGCCACTTTGGTCCAGAGGGACATTTCTTAGGTACTGTTTGATGGACTGCCATTTGTGCAGACGGTCCTGTTCCCCAGAGGAGCATTCACAATGACTTTATTGATCCCCTGACTTTCCACCAGCAAGTCAGGAAAAGTTGAATGATAATAATTTGTTCAGACTCATATTTAAACTACTCGAGGGATTTCTATGAAATTTGTGTTCCCTACAGGATAACTTGTAACTCTAGTAATGATACCATAAAATGATACCATAAAATCTTACAAGTGGCCTAACACAATGACCTTTGACCTGTTGATTGAACTAGAGGAAAAGTCAGGGGATTGGTAAAGTAATTTGGATTCATCTACTGAAGACCAGGAATCATGGACCATGAATAACTGTACAAACTGCAGTCCATCTAATGGTTGTTAAGGCATTTCAGTCTGGACCAAAGTTGTGGACCAACCAGCTCCTCTCGACATATTCTGTAATATTCTTAGCCACATTAACAATGTTGATGGCAAAGTTAAATCAAGGACCAAGTTCACAGACCACAGTAGGTATGTTGGGATTATTATGTTCGTTCATCGTGTACCTTGAAAAGCATATTTTTCTGAATGGAGCCAAGTCTCTAAGGTGTTTTGGCTCTATTGATGGTTTTGTTTCCTTTTACTGAAATGGGCCATATGACAGCACATAGTACTGTTCATGATAATCAGCACTTGGAAGGGATCAGGTTCAAGAAATACAGGTACACATTTTGGATTCATTAGAATTCTTCCAGCTCACGATCAGGCCAAAATCAATTGCCAGTAACTTTTGAACCTTTTCACTTGTCAAAACATTTATTTACCACAGACTTTCTTGGGTCAAGTCCACTGCTAATATGGTCTGGTTTCCTTCAGCCACATTATTCAGCTGAGTCTGGTGTTCTGATTCTGAGTTTTCTCGTCCTGTGAGCCAAGCTTTTATTTAATCCACCATCCTCAAAGAGCTGCTGGGCAAAGCCTTCAGAAGGCAACCTGTTGTAATTTTACTTTCCAGTAAAAAGCATCTTGTAAAGTGTACTTCCTAACTCAGTAAAATGACCAGTTTCTAGATGGAGATTGAATTCTGCTCAGTTCTGTGATTTGCTAACTCACGACTTGGCTCAGTACTCACATGTGGGTTTATTTCCAGCTGAGTCAGGAGCAATTCCCAGTTCTCCAGGTTGTAATTGACTCTGTAGTATCCAGTACAGTTCATGTTTGCCAGGATCCACTCTCCACTCTTAGAAATTAATTCACCTTTCTGTGCTGTTCAAAAGACACATTTTACTTAACTCTCTGAAAATCACAAATTAGTGGCACAGTATGCAAAACAACAACAAAACAAACAAAAAAAGAAATAGTGTAGTGAAGAGGTCATCTTGTGTATCTGCTCTGTCTCATTGTACTTCCAGTGGACATGTACACCTTTACATTCATGTCCAAAAATCCAAAGTTTTCTATCTAGACCTCTGTGAGCTTGATGATACTGAGAAGGTTAAAAGTAAAACAGATTTTTTTTGTTCAAATATTAAAATGAAGTTGTTAAAAACTGGAGGAAAACGAGACCAGATGCACTAAGAAGTTTGTGCTGCACTTTTCACTGAGTTTACGATGGCAGTCTACACACATTCAGCATCTGATTTAAGAAACCTGCAGCTCAGCATGCAGTCAGCTCCTGGACTGTGGCTGGTACTGGACCTCCAAGTCTCACTCTTGAGAGAGGAGAGCTCATAGGCCACTTCAGAGGTGGAACTTCTGTACGATCACTCAGAAAAGTTCAAGTCCAAAGTCAAAGTATTAACTCGTTAAAAAGAATATTTTTTTTAAATCTGCCTATATCTAATTTGTAATACATTAGAAGGCAATAAATATGGTAAACAAAAGGAGAAGGACAATAAAACAAATCACAAGCATCCTCTGTTAACATTGTCTCTTATTATTTTCACAATCCTCTCTTAGATATGTAACAAGAGAAAGGTGCAGGCTGTACACACTCGCACAAATGTCACACAAACTGTGACTCCAGCCTGTTTGATAGACTTCATACAGCTCTTAGTGCATCTGGCCCAAGGTGTTCATGCTAAGGCTGTGTTGTATAGTGTTTTACCTGTCCTGGTGTCTAACCACACAAAAGAAGGGTTAGACGTATTTGACATGACTCTGATCGGGACGTACCACCAAAGACTGAAACAGACAGAAAACAGCAGGTTAAAAACAGGTAAACAACAGGTAAATAGCAGGTAAACAACAGGTAAACAACAGGGTGGCACAAGGACATTATGATTTCTAAGCTTTAATACAGTGAGCAGTGAAGAGTCAAAGTAACAAAGTAGCAACAAATATTTTTAGTAGAAGGAGTAAAAGTGGTATGAAATCCAGTCTCCTTTCCAATGACCAGATATCTGCAGTACCATCGAGTCTCTGAGCTCAGAGCTGCTGTGGTCTGCACAGCAAATTAAATATGCCCTGAACATAATGTGAACTGGATTGTTCCTGCATGATCACCATCATTACCATCACCAGTCATAACAAAACTGAAAACTGTGAAGTCGTGTCAGAAAGAGGTGCGCAGAGCAGAGCATCTGTTGGGCCTTTAGCACAAACCTAGATTCAGAAGAGTCATTGAACATGAAGCGCTTCTGGGAGACAAATCCGTTGGTAGTGTTGATGGTGATGACAGGATAGCCGATCTGATTGGTCCAGGTGTCCATCACTTTGGCAACCTGAGTGTGACCACCATCCTCATCCTCGGCCTGCAAGTATGTGGCAGATCAATTAGCATTTTACCATATAAATACTGTAATCTAATCAAAGATTGTTCATCATAATTATTATTACAAAAAAAGACGATGAAAATCATGACTGAATCTGAGACTTGACCTTTTGTATATACTCCCAGAGGTTGTTCTGGTCCGTGCTCTTAAACTTTGATTCTGAGAGGTACATCTAAAACAAAAACAGAGATCGAGAGAGAGAGGGGTTATTGTTAGAACAGTTTCATGATTATTTTTGAGAGGACATTTTGTATTCAGAATTGATGTTGAGAAATGGATGGAGATCTCCAAACACAGCTGCCGCCAGCAGAGCACAAGAGGATGTAGGATGTTGAAACAAATGTTTTGCTGCAAACAGTTTATTTTGAAATTTGTGGACAGACGCACGTGAATAGCAGCGATGGACTGGGGGTGTTGCAGGTCTGCAGAGCAGTGTTTCACATTTATACACCTGCCTGCTCCCTCTCAGACTGGGATTACTCTCACTGCCTGCTCCGCCCCACATGGTACATAGAAAAACCTTTATTGATTTTGCTGGAGGCAGTGGGAACTACAAGGGGACAAAAACATTGTAGACTGTGAACTTTTGTCTTTGTCTTTTCCCACCGCAATGGACATAAACCAGATGTTGGAATGTTTGACTTCAGTGAAACAGTAATACATTGTTATTGTCAACAGATCTAATTTTGTTTGTTGATGTTCAGATAAACTTATGTAACTGACTGTGTGGTCATTTGAGGAGTTGCATGCACCGGTTGTTTGCTTTTCTTTTTTTTTTTGCTTGAATTCAATAAATCTTTGGTTGCAAAAGTGAACCAGGAGCACACACAGCATTACAGGGAGTTATGTGATTTTTGAGGAGAAATTTTTCCTACCACCAATTAAAGCATCAAATTAGAAAACTCTGTGGTAGTTTGGTTCTCCACCCATGTTGTAAATCATGTCATATTTTTTGGGGGAGTCTCAAAATTATCTTAAAGGATGCATCTTCTCACAAGAAGCAACTTTACCAGGAACCTTCTTTAGGTCTGTCTGTCTGTCTGACACGACAGGGGGTCCTTAGTCTTGAATCTAGTCAGTTAAATCAACAGGACGACCTGGTGATAGGCGTTTCCCACAGGGTAGGACTTGTGGGAAACACTCTCTGCTCCATCCATGTGCTCAGTAGCAGCAACATCTGAAGCAACCTTTAGTACAGCTTTCACTCTTGTAGAGGAGAGTTCTTGAATGATTTCCTCCACAACCTCAGCCAGTCTGGATGAGGTTAAACATTATTGCTTACTTTGATCCCTTTGTCGAAAACTCTTTGATCCACGATGTCTGCCAGCATTCTCAGCACAATGGCCCCCTACAGAGTAAACACCACACACGTATATATCAGTATTCACAGTAAACTGATATGGGTGATCTATATAGATATCTGGTGTGAAATCAGAACGTTTTGATATTGATTCTATGGTTATATATGCAGTCCAGGGGTCATTCGACTTTACCTTACAGTAGGTTATAGAATCAAACATCTCGATGATCTCAGAAGTTGTCTGGACATCTTCCTGCGGAGGACTGAGAGGATGGGATGAGGCCAGAGCATCCTCCTCAAACGCTATATGGAGGTCACTCAGGAAATATGCGTCTTTCTGAAAAAAAAAAAACAAACAAAAACAAATCGAGACGAGAACATGTTACGTGACTTCACAAAAGGAAAGACTTCAACCAAACAGTCTATAAAAGGTTGGTCTCAACAGCACTAAAAAAGCATGTGTAATATTTCAAAGCAGGCTCAGTAGAAAGAAGGACTCTGGCACTGATGTGGACGTTCCAACCCCCCTCTGTGGATACAGAGAGAAAAGACGGAGCTCCAAACTCACCATGCTGAATGAAGGCTCAGCGTGATCCACTGCAAAGTAAGACATGTAGGTGGCAAAGCCCTCATTCAGCCAAATTTCATTCCACCATTTCATTGTCACCAGATTTCCAAACCACTGTCAACAAAATGAGAGGAAATCATCAACACAGAGGTGGTACTCCAACCACACATAGATACGTAATGTTACATCCTGTGATATACTGAATCCACTCACAGATGGATAAATATCACAGTCAGGCAAGTAATCCATAAAATGTATCATCTATCATTTTAGTTTTTATTACGGGGAAAACACAGGAGGTTCTTTTTCCTCTAACCTGGTGTGCCAGCTCATGTGCAATAATAGAAGCGATCACTTCCTTGTGCAAAAATGAGGACACTCCTTCCTCATAGAGCAGGCTTCCCTCCTGGTATGTGACCAGTCCCCAGTTTTCCATTGCTGCAGGATTTAAGTCTGGCAGTGCAATTTGGTCTAAAGGAATCACACAGATATGGACCAACAATCAAATTCAGTTTGCTTAGGCAGTAGCATGTTATACCATCCAAGAGCATCTTGTAGAATTTTCTCAGAAGAGCAGAGCTGGAGGTAGAAGTAACCTTACTGATAGAAGGTGGCTTTTAAGGACAAAGCACAAACATTAAATTAATCACACTCCATATCCAGGAAACATACAATCTGGGAATATACATGCAAAAAGAACTGCTACACCACAACTGCTCAGGGAAGCTAGGGGAAGTGATGGACCTCATTTGGATAAACAGCAATGTTCAGATACTTTTATGTGCCCATCAGACCTAACCTAAAGCTTTACTGATTATTCAGGAGAGCAAATAACCATTTAGATTTCACATACGTGGCCATTTTAACCAAATGATGTCTGTTTGGAAATTTGACCCCAACATATCCCGCGGGTCGGTGTGCTCTGTTGTCACGGAAAGAACAGTCTCGGCAAGACCTTTGGTACCACTGGCTCTCATGTCTGTGCTATCATTTCTTTTCGAAGATAAAAATTTGGTCTCAGTGTTGAAATATAATATTTTTGCTGTCAGCCAACTCTGGTGAGCGAGTTGTTGGAGATGACACAGGACTCTGGCTCTCAACATCAGCTTCAGTGGCAGCTCAGACGAAAGACAAGCAACAACAAGTAACAAATTATTGAAAAGACATTTTTTGAAAAGGTTTTTTAAAAAAATGAATAAATTTCACAAAAATCAAACAAATAGTTCCAAAACATTCCCCCAAAAGAATTTCTACATCATCATTTCATTCTGTTATTATTCATTTATTGCTTTATTTTTTCATTTCCCCAGCATCACAACCAATGTCAAAATTGGTACCAAGTACTTAGTAGTAATATCAAATCATATAAAAAGTTGTTTACCCAAGTTGTAGCTCACCGTACTGTGCCAGTGTGTAACGACCAAGCTACATTAAGCTAGTTAGCTAACCTGCTGACCTCCACTTTCAACTCATTGCATAAAGGTTTTAACAGTGACAATGACATTTTTGATTTCTGTCTGTGAACACATTCAGTCTTACCCAGCTTCTTCTGTGAGTAATCAATTTCAAATTGTTTCTCGTAGAAGTCGAGGATCTTTCCGGTGATGTTGGCTGCGTACCGAGCGTGTCCTGCTGCAGTGGCCTCAGGGCGCGCAAACGTCTGCATGAGCACAGAAACATGAAGACAGTTTCATTATTGGATAAAGACTTGGTTCATGGCGCTGAATGGTATTTTGACAGGTCTCCTCGAACCTACAGAAACACACATACTTTAATTTCCACACGTTCATGTGGGGAGGTGGTTGACGTAAACTCAGAAACCGTGAAGGCGAACAGGTACGTTGACATCCTCGGTGTTGGATGAAAACGAGTGTATTTCCAGTCATCATCTATGATACTGGAGTCTGAGAGAGGGGAAACAAGGTGAGCCACTATCAGGAAGGACATCTTTCAGTCTGTTACTGTCTTCTTTAGTCGATATGTGACCAGAGGCCTAATAAACACGGGTTTACAGTATATTGCACATGTTTGAACTATCACAGGAGCTTGTTCACCTGCTACTTCTGCATTTCCTAGAGCGTTTGTGTCTCGCCTGTGGATGATGGTCACGTAAAACACAGCCTTCATTTCTGGCTCATCGAAACAAGGAAACACTCTCCTGGCATCTGTTGGCTCCATATCAGTGGTGGCAAGAAATCTATAGAAACACAGACAGTCAGCATTTCATTGTCAGGTGCATATTGAAGGAAGACAAGATTTTTAAAAAAATGACAAAGTGATTTGGATTTCATAAAGAACCCACAATAAATTACTTTTAGTGTGATTATTTTATTTTATTTATTTATTTATTTTTTTGTCTTTCAAACCCTGTTGGAAACTGTGCTCATTTGTGTCCACAAAGTCCACAACACACACAGAAAACGAGATGCTCGACTGCACATTTGGGACCAACAACAGCAAACACATACAAAAAGCCGGCCACTGAGTAACAGTACCAGTGTTTTGGTCAATCCAAAACAAAATACCGTCTAAAACAGCAAGGAAAAGACATGAGTGAGTGGTATCAAGAGGAATATCCTGTTTCCTGTGGGTTGTCCTGAAACAGAACAGGGTATAAATAATGTGACAGACGCAATGTGTGTGTTGAACCACTCGTTGTATGTGCCTGTAATGATAAAAGGATCAAATACAGTAATTGGACAAGACAGTATTCTAAGCCATAAAACCAATGCAGTTTGATTGGGTTTCTTATAAGACCATAAAAAACATCTGATGTGAGTTTGTTCTTTGTTCTGTTTTTTTATATAGACTTACTGACTCATCTAGATATGATTTATATTTCAGTTATTCTTGATAATTTTTGGTTTTTTTTTATCTCGTTCGTCTTCTGTTTCAGCACCACATAAATCAAGCTTCAGCTGATTTGGCCAAGTTTGTTTTTTCTCACAATACAAAACTGTCTTTGAAAGTCTGGGCTAGAATCATTACTCCAACCATCTCTATGTAAATGATTAGACTTATTTTATGGAGCACCAAGGTTCATTCTCGATTTGTATTCTGAAATATCAATATAAAGCTTTTAGTTTCAGTTTTTGGAGGGGACCTCTGACAGTTAGCTCTTGATGGTCAGTAAAAATACACCCGAAATGTAAGATCACATACAGGGGATAGGACTTTTGGGTGTGGAGGCTTTGTAGTTGTTTAAAGATACTTCCACAGGTGTGGGCTGAGTCCCAAGCCTCAGCTCGTCCCCCTCAGGTATTAGATATTTCTCGTTTAAAACAGAATTTTTGTAAATGTCAGATAAGAATTTGAAATGCTGTATTCTCACTCGGAATCAGCACCATCACACTTCATTTAACTTTCTGTGAAAGCGTCTCTACTTGACTGTACCCTAATCATGGTGTTGCTGGACAACACAAGAAGATTCATCTGTAGACTAATTTCACAGACTTGTGTCATTTTTCTGCAAATCAAATTGTTTGCCATATGAAAGATACCATAATCACAAATTGTGCACACAGAAAATTCACATTTTTAAACTTACTTTGTTTTTTTCCTTACCTCTCAGCATTTGAATCACCTTCATAAGCAGGCACACCTTCAAGATATGAGCTTACATACAGAGCTTCAAGATTTTCTGATATTTCTCCACTGAAAGCCAGAAACAAACTGTAGTTTCCTCCTGTCTCCAACGCCTCATTCAGATGGATCTCAAGAAAGTTGCTTTCGTCTTCATGAGACTTCATCTCAGAAACACTCATCTTCTCATTTGTGTCTTTGTTCACCACCACAGGATTAGAAACAAGCAGGTCCTTGCTTTGCAGGTAGATGGTGCTAGTCCTCTGGACACAGTGAAAGTTAACAGTAGAGTTTCCAGAGAACAACAGCGTCTGGTTGGGACTGGTCACATTTACCACCTCAATGATCCGGTAGTAGAGATGAGGCTGGAGGAAGACCTCGTAACTCTCAGGTATGAGATTCCCTGGAAGCCGCATGACGGGTGGTGGTCCTGTGGTGGTGGATGGTAAGGTTGGCCGGGGTGTTGGGTTCATTGTAGAGATCTCGGTTTTGTAGAGAATGATCATAGTGACAGTGCCAGCGATGGCAGAGATGGTGAGGACAACGAAGGCGGTGGCGGTAGCCTTGGATATGTAGCTCTCTTTAGGCATGGTGGTTGCTTCCTTGGCTCAGTCCTGAAGGTCCCGTAGCTGGACTGGTAGAGATGAGTCTAATGAGTCCGTGAGCTCCTATGCCTCTGGTCTGATCTGTACACATCCAAGTAACCTCCCTCCCATGAACAGGGCTTGGCTTTAGCACTTAAGGGCCTGTGCTTAGATTAAGCATTAACTTGGGCATTGCCAAAGGAGCAAAGAGTAAGATTTATAATGTGAAGAGGGCGATGTTCATGGGTCTTGTAGTAAATAATCAGTCAGATGGTGTTCTCAAACATCTGGAGGTGGTTACTGTGGTTGTTCCACTAATGTAGGGGTAATCCTCAAGGAACACTTCATTCTCACACCGCAGTCTCCAACCCATCAGACACACACCTCCTCACATTCCCTGTGAACATAACACACGCCACCATCAGAATCACATCCTCGCTGGACACAAGAGCTGCTGGAGAGAACGTCACTGTCATTGCTTGGTAATTTTAGGTGAAGAGGTTTAAAGTTCCAGAGTCCTTAAAGTGGCAGAGTCCTTTCCTCAAACCTCTGTCATCCAGGGCCAGGTAAAACCAGTGCAGGGGGTCAGATGATGGCTTCCACACATAAATGGAAACACAGATCCTGTGAAACTGACAAACTCCCAACAAGCAAGAAGCATATAAAGGGAGGAGAGCTGAGTGGGCTGGATAAGAGGGGAACAAAAAAGAGGAGGAGAAGAGAAAACGGAATGGTTTGGGAAATCACTGAATTGGCTGCAAAGCCCCAAATTCAGGGAACCAGGACCACCAAACCCCCCAACACACACATAGACACACACATATTCCTCACCTCAGGAGAGGAAAGACAGAGACACAAATAGGCAAAATGGTAACCATGTAGGAAAACAGCATCTGAGCGTGGGGTGTGGGGGCAGTTATTTGTACCGAGACCAGATGTTCCTGTTGGAGGGTCAAGGAGATCAAACCAACCCCGAGCATACTGAAACTACTAAGGTGGCACACCAATCATTATCACAGTGAGGCCGGCTCCAGGTGGAGGCCCCACTCCTGTTTCTCATTATGCATCATCTCTGAGTAATGGTCTGTTAAGGACATAATGACGTCTATGACACGTGTGAGAGCACTTCCTGCTGTCATGCATTTGACAGAAATGTTACAGTACATTCCCTCCATTCAGTCATGGAGTTAACAAGTGTAGCAAAGCAAATAAAAGACCCAGGAACAACTCTCTGGTGTGTAGTCAGAAGAATTTTCTGTACTTGTCCAGAAAAATCAATTTATTATGTGAAAAAAAGTCTTATGGACCAGATGTTACAGCACCTGTCAGGGTGTACTACTCACACAGTATGTGTGTGTGTGTGTGTTGTTTTCAGGAGGGATTTATTCCTTTGAAAGCAGAAGATCAGAGCTGATCGTCAATAAAATTATTGATGTTTCTCTGTGTGTTTCACACACAGACACACACCCACACAAATGACAATAAAGATAGATTACAATTATTTATGAAGAATCCTGTTAAATGTTCCACACTCGAAAGCTCCATGATATCAAACACATCAACCATACATTGATATATTCTGGAGAAAATAAATACCCTCAAGTGAAATGATCAGAATCCATTGGTGTAAAGACACAGCGTTACACTAGTGCAGTTGTAAACACAACCATGTTTCTGTTTCGAAACCTTTGGCAGAGAAATCTTGTTGGAATCCAAATCTTTGAGAATAAGGTCCTCTACTGATTAGAAGGATAACTGCAAAGGCACTGATTCCCTCTCTCTGCTGTCAGAAGCAAACAGTCGAGGCTCATGGTAAAAAAAACAGGAATAAAAATAAAATTTCACAACTTTACACACATGTAAAACATATGGAATCCATGAAGATACACAAAAACTCTACCTAGTCAGGAAAACAGCTGGAAGTCGGTCACTTGCTCGCTACAGTGATTTGAACAAGAACCTTTCATAACAGCAATGGAAATGCGCAAACAGTTTCAAGCTATCATTTTAAGACAGGCAGGTTACATGTTTGAAAACTTCATAAGAATCGATACATTAGCTCTCACTGCTCTTAAGGAAACACACACCATGAAGGTCCACTAACGTCACACATCAACAAAGAAACAACCCGATGGGGGCACTCAAAGAAGAAACATGTCTGCTGCAAACCGGTCCAGCACTGGAATGAACCCTGGGTTAGCTGTGCTGGATTCCTGACGGCCTGTGATTAGAATTACACCAGATTAATACTGTCTATGTGCTGATACAGAACCAGCTCAGGTTTTCAGGTATGTTAGACTGATCCATCGGTTCAGAGAAGCTTTTTGGTCCTTTGCTGTGATTTTACTTTCCACTGATTGTTGATTCCTTTTTCTTGTGTTTACATAGTTCAGATGTGTTATTACGGATGTAGTTAAGTTAATATGTTCTATGAGCACATGATCAGCTGAGGTTCAATTTTAAACAATTACTGCAAGTACACAACTGATCTCATCTGCCGTTTGTGCAATCTTCTGCTAAAGGGCTCAGTGTCTTTACAGCTTTGCCCATCAGTAAAAAACAGTAAATGTCTCTGAGGATAAACATAACAGAATTCAATCAATGATCAAACTAAGAACAACAGTAAAATTACAATACAGTACATGTCAGTTTTCTACAATTGAGAAAATTTCATTCTTTGTCATCTGATACTGAGAATAAAGGCAAAACATTTTGAGACTGAAGTGTATTATATTGAAAATAAACCCATAATGTGTTTAGAAAAAATAGGAATGTTTCAAGAAAAAAGTTATAATGTTGAGAGAAATGTTGCAATATTGCCAGTATAGTTTAAATATATTTCTCTATATATTTTCTTGAAATGACCTCTTAATTTTCTGACACTGACTCAGGATTTTATTCTTGACATATCAGAGATTCCTCTTATAAAAGTACAACTTTTTTTTTTCTTGATGACAGCTTTTGTCTCAACCATGACTTTAATATAAAATAGAACTTTCAAGTTTTTTTTTCTCCAAATATTTTTCCTTTATTCTGGATAGTTTTTTCCTCACCAGAGGGCCCTGGTTCGCTCTGTCATCCATCTTCTTTTAAAACTTCTCCATGCTCACTTCTCTCAGGTAAAGTTATCGCTTTTCCGGCACGACACAGTGTGATCCGCATGAAGCAGCTCTGTTTTATGGAGATATTGCAAAAACAAAATATTTATAGACATGCTGTTTATCATTGTCTTGTCATCATTTGTGTGTTTCCAAATAAACAGCAGCTTCCTGTTTTGAAAACAACTTACAGTCATTTGATTTGACTTCAAGTTTTCTCTGCAACACTGTGTCTCTATGAGTGCAGTTCATTCAAATAGGGACAAAACATTCAAATAGGGACAAAAATGAAGGTAATATATTGCTTTCTTTTGGAACCTACCAACCGGTGACCAGACGTTTACTGTCATTCAGCTACCAAAGCCAGCTGTCTAGATGCTGCACACAATAACAGGACTGTTCCAGGATGGCAGAGAGCTCCCCATAGATCTCCTCTCTCCATGTGGGAAGGAGCCTCTCATTGTTCAGGGCCTGAAGCTTTGGTGTCCCCTCCCGGAGGACTTGGTACAGGCAGGGCCACCTGTGCTGAATCCTCAGCCTGGTCCTCCTGTCCAGCGTGATACCGCGGACGATCTTCTTGGCTCGAAACTCACGCAAGGCAGGCAGCTTCAGACAGGAGAAGACTAAGCCTCTGCTGTGCGACACATCCAGGAACTCCAGAGACTGAGACTCCAGAGTGTACGAGATGCCCAGGTTCCTCAGTGGCACCAGGATGTGTAAAGTCAGAGACTTGAGGTTAGGTAGGGATTTTGTTAAGGTCTGCAGAGTCGACGGAGTGACTCCTTTAAAGACCCAGAAATATTTGAGCTCAAGGACTCGGAGCTGCTGGAACTGGGTGAGCAGCGACACCGACAGATCCGACCAGTCAAAATGTAGCCGCATCTTAGAGATGCGAGGGCAGCTGTGGGTGAGTTTGGTCAGCAGCTCCTGGAAACTGGTCACCTGTCGGATCAAAGAGATGAACCATGTGATCAGAAATTTACCTTTAGAACAAGTAACATGTCCGTGCGGACATGTTAGCAGATATGAAAACATCTCATAACAGCAGCCAAACTTTTTCTGCCACATCCCCATTTGGAAGCAGAAAATAAGTCAAGTCAAAGTCAACTTTATTGTCAAAACCATATGTACAGGTCATACACAGGTTTTGAAATTGCAGTGCTCCCTAGGCCCACAGTGTTACCCTACACAAAACAGCTTATACAAAAAAAATAAGATAAATAAAGACAGTATAAACATAACAATAAAGAAAAGATCTAGTAGAAGAAGAAGTAGAAGGAGGAGAAAAGACTGGTATATAATACAAAAATCGGTGTGACACAAGGATTTGTGTGTAATTTTAGCTCAAATTATGTGATTTAAGCAGCAACGGGGTTATATAGCAGCAGCTGATGTAAAGTGCAGGTGCGAGTCTGGTTCCACAATTAACTTATTATTTTCATTATCAATAAGTCTGATTATTAGGTTCACTGTTAATCATTGTCACAATGATATAAAACAGAGAAAAGCAGCAAATTCTCACATTTGGCATTTATGCTTCATGAACTCCTTAAATTATCAATTGATATAAAAAAAAGACAGCTGAAAATCTGATGACTGAATGATTAATCAATTAACCAAATATCCAAGTATCATATAATAATATTACATTGTTCCCGTGTTGAACTGATGGTGTTCAACCCCTGTGTATGCAGTATGCTGACATAAAAAAAAAAAAAAACAATTGCAAGACTTAACGTTGTACCAGGCACTGTCTCATTTAACAACAAAAGAAGTGTCTCATCAAATGCACAAAGATTTTCATTAACCAAGAATCTGCTAATTCTTCTTCTTTGCCACCCACACAAGAAATGTAATCATTCTTAAAACAGGTATGTGTTACTCAGTGTTACTCAGAAATGAGTAAAAACAAGTTACCTGGTCCATTTTGGTAATGCTGTCCTGGTGTGAACTGGAGCTGGAGTGGACCCTAAGGTCCAGCGGCTCAAGAAGAGTAAAGGTCCAGTTGAGGTCCAGGTGGCTGAGGTCTCTGCAGTGAACATTATTCAGCAGGTGGCTCAGCAGCTCGCCCCACTTATTGCAGCGATCCCCCAGGTCGAAGCTGGCCTTCAGCGTGAGCAGGCTTGCCCGGCGGGAGATGAGGTGGTGGGTGTAATGGTGGACCCAGGATTTCCACCTCTCAAACTCACGGTTGGAAACAAGCAGACCCTCCTGACCCAGATGGAAGACACCACGGCGGGAATAGTCTGCTACCCGCCACAGCTTCCAGGAGCGCACAAGACAGCTCCAGCTCAGGCAAACCAAGGCACAGTTACACTTATCCACCTCATTCAGAAAGGACAAGACGTGCAGCTGGCACTCCACCGGCAGGAAGTTGAAAGGGAAGTAGTCGTCTGCTGCTTTCCGTCGGCTGTTTACGGGGACCAGGGGTCTTTTTCGTGGCGACATGGTGACAGATGAGGAAAGGGATGTTGTGGTCGTCAGTGGTGGAGGTCAGAATCTCCACCGTGTGGTCTTGTGGTTTGGCTTTGCCATAAATATCTCTGGTCTGGTCAAGATAACAGGCAGAAAGAAAACACTTTCTCTGGTTCACTGTTTTAAAGCAGAAAATACAACTTTTCAAATTGCAAATTCACATCATTTTGGTCAAACTAGACAACTCAGTTAGTGCTTGTAAAGTTGGACTATTTCTTCCAAAAGCTAGAAAACCAGCGCTCTAACCATAAAGGTACAGGTTTCACCTGGATATAAACTACAGTACCTGTTTGACTTTAGATTTTAAGCTTTGACATATTCATACTGAGGACTGAACTGAGCTTCAGCTTGAGCCTGAGCTTTATTTTCGTGTTTAAGTGTAACTTGGTATTTTATGGCTTTTATGGCTGCATCATGCAGCTCTTGGCTTTCTCTTTAAAAACCAGTATTCACATTTTAGTCGTTCTACTATTATTCACAGTCAGAGGTGAAACTGGCCAATTTCCATAAAGGCTGGTGTAACATTACTCAGACAGATATCCCGTTCATGTAGTGTGATAAGCACATGCTCACTGTTATCGAGGTGTTACATTACAGTTTAGTGAAGGGACTCTTCCTTTGATAGCTCCGTTTGTTTATTTGCTCTCCTTTGCTGATAGTTGCCTGTCAACTTCTGTCAAACTGACAGGCACACATTCAAAGATCCATACCCATATATGCTATAGTGGGGAATGTGTGACCGTTTCGCTCTATTATCGAGACAAAAGTCGTATCGTTACCTTTTGGTCGAACAGCCTCGTCTTTAGTTAAAAAGCCAGCCTGCTAGGAGCTAGCAGAGAGGAGACAAAGGAGTTTAAAATTAAAGCTAATTTCCGCGAAGTATTGAATAAATAATATAATTTTCAAACGTTTTCGTACCTTTAAAATAACTTGCACGAATGCCAACCCTAAAAACTACAAAGAACAGCACTCTGCAACCAGGCCGACTAAGCTAGCTGCTGAACAGCTGAGTTCTGTTGTTGTTTTTGTTGTGGCTCCTTGGTGATGACGCCATCAATACGCGTTTGGCTGCACGTTTTGTACCTCGGCGTTGCACCGTTGAGCGGGGGTTAATGTTAAAAAGGAACGGTTTAAAAGTAAAACTCTGCTAAACTTCATGTAAACAAAGAGCACTTGTGAGTTGATCATACAACATCACAGACACGAAGCTGATAGACAGTATTTGTACGTCGCATTTGAAACTCTAAAGAGGATTTGGGGTGAAAGAACAAACGCCCCCTGCTGGTTGCATGCAAAACTAGTAGTGCAGAAAGTGCATAGCCTTTCTGCTGTAAGTATTATCGTTTGTATTTCTCACCATTTCAATGTATCCATATTCATGGAATTTGTTTGTTTGAATTTGCTCCTTGCGTTGTTGTTATGCTATTCTGTTCCTTTCCTACTCCTATTTTGAATGGGATTCTTTTTTCACCAGTAGATGGCACTCTGAATACACAGAAACGTGGACTTGTTGGTGCAGTTGGGCTTGGCTTGAAGGAACCGGTTAACTATCCTTTCTATGAGAGAAGTTTCTTAGAATCCTGGTTTCTTAGACTAATAACCCATTCTTCTGTAACATAATATATAGAGTGGCTGCTGCAGTAATGTGCCAGTAAACATCTGATCTGTGCAGGCTTCAAAATGTTCAAAACAGGTTTTGGAAATGTTTTATGGAGCAGGAAGTGTATTCAGTGCATCTGCAAGACCTTTAATTCTATTATCTATGTTAATATTATTTGTTAAACAGTTTCCAAGTTGCAGGGCACCTTTCATGCCACATTTATCTTTTATGAAAGTAAAAACAACAAAATGAGTCTGAGCTACTGCTGTCGGTAAGCAGTCTTGAAGTTCCTGTCAACATTTGGCAATTATTCTCACCTGGAACAACATACAGTGCTGTGCAGGTACCATATCTACAGTGTTACTCAAACAATTGAATGCAGTAAAAACTGATCATGGATTTTTTTTTTTTCATATTTAGTGTACTTAGAGTGGTACATAGTCAACATTATGTTAAAAAAACAATGCAACACAGAGTAAATGTTAGTAAGGCATGTGTACTAAAATTTTAAAATTTCTTTTAAAAATGTTTTAAATCTCTTTTGTTTCTTTCTTTTTATCTGACAATGGCAAATGGAAATACATGAAGTAAATATAGTGATTCATGACAGAAAACGAGGATATTTCTGTTAGTTTCCTATGGACAGTTTGTTGTGACATCAGAAATTGTGTGTATATATCAGAGTCCAATCGTACGATTTGTTTTGGTTGTGCGAGGCTGTGTCCGATACAACCAATCAGAAAGGAGAAGGGGCGTGTACGTGTAATGTGACCACTCCCTCCCCTCCCTGTCCACCCTCAGTCCAGATAGGCTCGGACCTCGTACTAAATTCATTCCTCACAAGTGAACGGTGCTGCTGTTGTCTGTCTCCGAGATCCGACTTCTCAACGAAGCTACAACGACACGCCTTTTACCAACGAAAAATAAAGAAAGCTACAGCACCTCCATAAATTTACTGAGAAAAGAAAACACATTTGTAACAGAACAACCGAAATAAATCAGAGGGGGGCGTTTGTGTTTTCTTTTTAATTTTTTTTTTTTTTTTGAAAAACCAAAATGAAAACCAAATTCATCAACGGGGTTTCCTCTTCCCCTTCTATGTCGCTGGGTCTGCTGGTGACCGAGAACGCCTTGCAGGTCCAGCCCGACACCCAGGACGACTGTAAGGAGCTGGTCTGCCCCGACCAGCCCGACCTGGAGATCCGCCGCAAAGCTTATCTGTGGTGCAGAGAGTTCCTCCACGGAGCCTGGAAAAGCCTGGATGAGGACGATTTCCATGTCACCATCATAAGGTACTGTGTGTTCATTTGCGGTTGGTTGAAGCTGTGTGTTGTGTATTAAAGCTGCTATTACACCATCCAGTCTCAAAACGTGTAAAATACAGGATATTTTCATTGTGTTATTTATTTCAGTTTCAAAATGTGAATCAGACCCTTTCTCCCTTTAACCTGGACAGGCTTTAGTCATGATGTCATCCTCATACATATCACGGGGCTGTGAGCCACACACTCACACACAGTGACAGGAAGACACATATTTTACTGCGACATCAGTCGTGTCATAGAGAAGCTGTCACTTCATATCCGTCGGTTCATTTCAGGGAAGGTATTTATTTATTCATACCCCACGGACCAACCCCAAAAAACAACACACAACGACGAAATAAGTCCTGAAAATGTCAGGCAGTTTTCAAAAATACTGACTTTAGCTTTTAAAAAGTATGGGTACGGCACAACCAATGACTTTTCCTTATAATGGGGCATTTTGGGACATGGAGGGGCCAATAAAGATGATAATTAAGGAAGTAATGACTTACAGGCATTAGTTTTTATCTTTATATTAAAGAGTATAAAATTAAGATCCCTGGAAACCTCTCTGAAGCTATATCTTAAAAAGAAAAACATCATGAAGTCTGAACTATTATACTACCAAATTATTAATGAGAATGGCTAAACAGGAGTCCCTCTATGTTATAATTAATAATATTCATATAATCTGCCTGTCTTCCAGGGGTGGTCTGAGCAACAAGCTCTTCCTGTGCAGCCTGCCTGACAGCCTGGACACTGTTGGGGACGAACCGAGGAGCATCCTGCTGCGCCTCTACGGGGCCATCCTGCAGGTGGGAGACACATCTGATTGCTTGTCCTTGACAAACAGCTAAACACTGTTATTTTACTTACAAACAGAAGCACAAGTAAGCCCAGCTCTTCACAAGGATGTGTAGTATCTGAGAAATTAGTTGCTCTCAGTAGTCTGTAGTCACTATCCTGTAATTCCTGAAGTTAAGCTGCTTTTCATGTAGATGAGTGCTGTGATACAGCACACACAAATAACAGCAGAAATGTAAAACTCATGCACTGTTTGTCTTTGATCTAAAACTATAAGACAGCGATGACATGTAACTGAGGTCAAAGGTCACTTTACTGCTTGAGTTGATAATCACAGAAAGTAGAAAATGAACCAATAAGATTATACATACAACTGTATAATGTGACAGTGCTGCCACCTGAGGTTGTTGTTGTGTGTGTGTGCATTTGTGCATATGCTTATGTTAGTGTATGCATGTGCAGTTATACCCTCATGCGCGCGTGTGTGTGTATGTATGTGTGTGTGCGTGTTAGCCATTGTTGTACATGGTGATGTACCCCCATGGCTGTACATGCATGTGTTCTTTGCCGTAGGCTTCCCAAAGGAGCGTGCCTTGGGCACTCTTGTTCCCAGGTGAACCCACCAAAAAACACGGTACAGTATGAGATCTCTGAAATCTCAGCCTAATACAAAGACGTAACACACACTTATGTAGCACAAACCTGGCTGCCAATGCTGGAAAGACACAATGTGGAGGGAAAGTGTTGAAACACCTCTCCTGTCCGTCCCTGCTTTTTGTTTTCCTACTTGTTAAGAAGTCAGCTGAATTTTTGAACTAGTAGACAGAGGAGCCTCAGGATGAATCTGCGTATTTGCAGCTCGCTCAGCTGAAAAAAAAAATACCACAGCAGCAAGGAAACTCATTAGCCTTTCTACAGTTTGGCTAGTCGTTGCTTCACAGTTTTCACAAAAACCGATAGATAATGACTTTTCTTGCAGCTCCACAGTGGTTGCAGTTAACGCAGAGAGATAGCTTTATCTGTGAAGATGACATGTTAAGTGTGTCCAGAGTTCATGATCCCAGCTGCCCCGCAAGTTTTCCAAAGATAACTGTCCAGCAGTGGATTGATTTCACCTGCAAATATTGAGTGACAAGAGGTCAAGGGCTTCAAAACATTTGCATTAGATTCCCAAAAACAGCATATTTCTAATCTGCTGCTGGAATTTCATCATATGTAGCACATGCTGTTTGTTCCAGGCTGCTGTGATAAATAAAAGACAAAGCCAAAACAGAGACGCGGTCACACGGGGCCATCACCTGCTGCTCTCCGAGCCTTCAAATTTACCATTTGCAAGTGATTCATTTTTACGTGCGCATTAACCTCTGGCCTGAAGAGACCTGAATTAAGTATTAACTAAAGTCAGGGTAATTGCTAATAGGCGTATAAGAGGTTAGCTTTTATTGCTTGGGATGTCTGAGAGAGCAAAAGCACTGTGTCCTTCACCAAGGCAACTGCTGCCATCTCCGTCATAACAGAGCCCGGGAATTAGTGATGTCTCATCAAAAAGCTAATATGATTAGGGAACTCAGATGTCATTGTCCGAGTGCACAGGTACTAATGATTAAACAGACCCTGGCTGCACCGGAGACAGTGTTTCTCAGTAATGAAGATATGCGAATAGCATGTTGGAAAATGAGATTCACCAAAGATTCACCAAATAAACTCCTGGTTTTTTATAGATAACAAAAAATAGTTTCTCTCTCCTCCTCAGAGATAACCACCTTCTATGTGCAGTCTCTGAGTTTTCTTGCTTTCTCTTTCTGGCTGTTGCATTTAAGCAGGTAGCCAGGGGAGCACGGCGATTAGTCTGAACAGTCCAAAAGACTTGGTGTGTCTCTGAACTCATACTGTACTGTCTGCACTGCAGGCATGGCTAGGTTTTGATGTTTGGTGGACAGCTTCACATGTATTCATGGATAGTTCTTTCCTTTTTCTTTTGTTGATAGATGTCCTGTAATAAAGGGGATTCCCGACAATCAAACAAAGAAAATCACTTCCAAGTAAGTAACCCATTGTGATGCCACCATCCAGTATCTCTGTACAGTGTCACTCAGTGTTCATCAAGTCACCACAGCTTTCACCATCTCATGTGTCCCCCCTGATGTCCGAAAACACTCTTTTGTTTCCCTAAATTCTCCTCTTACTCATGTTGAACTCTGTTGAGTCAGGGTTTCATTCTGCTCTGTCCCAGTCACCTGATCTTCTTAGGCAACAGTTGTCTCAGGGAAATCACAGAGGAGGCAGTACCTCTGTAAAGCCCCTGGGTTTTTGATCTTTGATTTAACACCTAACTCGCCTCTCTAACCTTTGGCACAAGCATGTCTGTAAAAACCCAGTTGGACAATTCTGTTTGCCCCTACAGTTTACACAAACCTAATTAAAAGACTCTTATAGCGGTAAAATGAGCTCATCGGGATTGAATTCAGTAGCAGAGTTCAACTGAGTAAATTCTGTTTGGACCACAAGTCATTATGTAGCAAGGCAGAAAGACCCCGAAGCAACATTACTATAGTATGTTCAGAGAGTCATTGCTGGCAGCCTGAGACACAGCCAAACCTCAGACTCTCTGACCTACATATTTTCCTACCCTGCATCATGCCATGTGATCACGACCTTTGACCCTCACATTAAGAGGCTGAAACACAAATCCCCGCGATGTCGTCGTGGTGAGATCCTCTGCCAGTTCACTGTTGTTATTACTCTGGCATTGTTAATATCGACAAGAATGCTGCTCTGTTAGATGGACGGGGATGTTGCCTTCAGCTAGCAACTGGGCTAATGCAGAACTGACCCAGGGTCAGTGTCTTAGCATGGCCTCGCCTAGATCCACCTTCTGTGTCTGGGCAGGGTAAATCCTATTGGGATTAGGTAGGATGACACTATTTATCCCTGTGGGGATATTTCAAATGTCGCAGGAGCACAGCAGCACACGTCAGACTTTTACATGAAAAGCAAATTAAGAATACGCAATACTGTGCACAAATGACAGTAACCACTAAATGTATGTATTACGACAGATATGTACCTAAAAATATAGTATAAATACACAAATATAATGCAAATGTAAACACTGTAACTTCTTAAATTGTGAACTCAACTGCAGAACTGAGAACCATTTTCATTAAAAAACACTTCTATAATAAGAAAAGCCTTTATTTCTAATTTCACTTACACAATAACACTTATTCAATGATTTATTTTCATTGATAATAGGATTGTGTATTTCCACAGTGCTAAATGCATCAGTACAGCAGAATCATGTCATTCTTATTAGAGCCTTACATGTAAGATTTTCAAGGTCTATATTTGAAAATTAATAAATTCAGGGAATGATGCATCAGCTGATATTCATTTTTTAACATAACATAAAGATTTTTGATTGGTGAACACAGATTTTAAAGCATTCATTTATCCACTTTATCTATTTACCAGGACTCTTTTATTTCTGTCTATTCAGTGCAAGCTGCAGGAATACATTCTCCAACTATTAGTTGTGTTGCTGTTTAAAACCTGTTATCTTGTACAAGTAAACTGATCAATGACTGAGAGTAAACACTGCTGCAGAAATAAGACAACAACTAAGAGGGAGGCGTCTCATTCAGCTTTCACTGTCTTTTTCTTGTATTGTTGTGCACACGTTTGTAATAATCCTTCTACTGTGACCAGTTACTCCTGGATATTGACATTGATTCAATTTTGAATCATGAAGCCCAGAATTTGTTAATTTCAGTTAAGTTAGATTCAGTTTGATTCTTGATGTTGACGTTACATCTTGTAAAAGACTGCTAAAAGCACTTCTCAGAATTTATCCTGGGAACTTAAATTCCTTCCATAATCAGCAAGTTGTTTCCTTGAATATAAAGGAAGTGAAAGTATGCTGTCTATGCATGTAGATGCGAGCTCTGGATTTGCTACGACATAGGCAGTGTCAGCTGATCACCCTGAGTAATGACAATCCCAAATAATCCCAAATACAAATAGTGATTAATAGGATTTTTTTTTAATCCAGACCTATTACCTATAACTGTACTGTCATGCAAGTCGCAAATATATTTGCCATCACAGTAACCTAATAGTGTTAGAAAACTATTGACAGTATAACTGGTGACTAGAAACACACGTAGCAGTAGAGTGGTGGGTATAAGATAACTGTAATGATTACAGATTAAATTAGTGCTGTGGAGACATTATTTAATGGTTAATACCTGACGTAGTTGTAGGTTCTGTGACTGTAATGGGGGGCAGGGGCTAAAAACCACTCAACACTAGTAGAGCTAGACCGTTAAATTGGTCAAATCTAAAATAGCCCGTACATATTAAAGGGATTCTTATTAAAAAAATGTTTCTTCATGCTTTGCGTTTATGTTTAAAAAAAACCTATTGGTTTATATATTGTTATCAGATTTTTAAAAACTCAAATACTGACAATGGTGTCTGCCTCAAAAATTCAGTACCACCTTCACTGTTAATAGTTTTGAGATTACATGTACTTAATAGTATATTACCTATAGATATTATATTACCTATTCTTTAAAGTGTACTGCCTACCTATAAGGAAAAAATACTGTGGGTGGTCGGAGGGTCTTACATAACAGTACATGTATTTATTCAAGTCCTTATCACTGTCCTTTGACATGACTTCAGTGTTCCACAGACTGGAACAAGTTCGTGGCACTGTTTTTTTTTTTTTTTTTCAGTTCAGGTGGGTATAACTGGTCTGTACTAAATAGCACGTGTCCCCTTTCTGGATCACTGATAGACACAACAGAAGAGATTAGTATTAGTATTGAGGTCAAAGCATCAGCTGTCGGCGGCTCACAGAGCACCTGCTGCATCACTCCAAGACCAGCTGCTAAATATCTCAGAAGAGAGTAGCAGCGCTGAAATGGGACCAGTGTGAACATTAAGGTTTCAGTGTAATCAAATATCCAGGAAGAACCTGATCCCAGAGCCTACATCAGCTGTCAGACTGTATGTGGTATTGAGGTTTAAATGGCAGAAATAGTGGGAACTCCTATTCTTATAAAAGGGATTTTCCAGATTTACTTATAGGAAGTTTTTGGGTCCAGTCCAAAAGGAACAGGAAATAGTGGGAGATGTTTGTTAAGAAAGTTTAATTCTTTGGTGTCTGAACAGTGGATGTATCATGGGATCTGGATGCTGGACTCAAAGACGACCACTCACTTGAATGAAAATTAATCGCCTGGCACAAGAAAGCCAAAAAGGTTATGGTGCTCCCAGGTTTGCTTTCACGTAAAAGGATTAAAATGTCATAATAGAAAGAGTAGTAACTGATTTGTTTGCAGTTGTGGGTGTCCTGTCAACAGTTTTGCGAACATCTGTTTTATAATGTTTTTCAAGGGGGAAAAATACTTTTTGTGCTGCAGTGGATTTATGTCTCTGTGATACCACCAGTGGCCAGTAGAAATTAACAGCAGGACTGAGTGGCGGTGCCATGTCTGACCTTGCTTGTTGAAAATTAACTTTTTAACCTTTTTTTTGGAAATCGGAGAGTGAGCTAAATCAAACAGACTGTTAAAACAAACTGTAGCATTTAAAATAGGTCAGAGGAAAAGAAACAGAGGTTGGTGGAGGGCTGCAGGGCTGGCAGACAGTCAGTTGGGAGCACCAGGGTCACTCTGTGGGACACTGTTACCTACAGTAACAGTGTCCCACACCACAGTCCTGATGAAGCAGGTTAAGTAACAACTTTCTGTGTTAAAGACGTTTTTTTATATTTAATTTATAGTTTTTAAAGACTTTAATGACCTTCAACATCATCTCAGTTTACAGTGTATCTGTCTGACCGACTCTATCAGTTCCATTCACGACCCATTTCTCTGTACCACGAAGGCTAAATTTAAAGCAGTGCACTACTCAAGAGCATGAGATCTAAATGAAAATTATTGTATAATCCTGTCTTCAGATACCACGACTGAAGCATGTTTGCACACTGTTTAATAGAGACCATGCCCAAACTGAATCCCTAACTTGATACTTTGATCTGACCTCTGAAAGTCAGTGCAGGAAATGTAGGTTAGAGTCAGCAAACCAAAGGTCTGAATATGCGAAGTCCATATTTACAGACTGGATGCTGCTGATTCAGGTCAGTACAACAATGATAACCAAGATGATGTACACACTGAGTACATCAAATACTTCAGAGGAGGGACATGTCCTATAAGCTGACCCCACAGGAGTTTGAGTCAACAGAATCTTGAGTCTGTTGTGCTTTAAGACTGTATGTGTGTCAAGATGATTATGGTAATGTGGATAATTCAGATAAGCAGATAAGCTATTACATAACCACTGGGAGTATTCAGTGAGCAGACACCCTGGGAGTGAAACAGAATGTGCTGCACACCGTTCAGGAGACAAATGTTTCATTTGTTCGAGATGTTTAAGCATTTAGAAATTGTTCACTGTATCATTGTATTGGTAACATAATGCTGAGAGAAAGCTTATACACGTAGGAAAAAACAAGGCTTGTGGAGTGTGGTTATTTGGTTTGAAAATAAGGAGTAAATGTGACGTGATCTAGGTGAGATCTACCGAATAAACCAGGTGTGTCCAAACTGTTCCACAAAGGGCCGTGTGGCTGCAGGTTTTTGTTCCAACCAAGCAGCAGCACACCAGACTTGAGTCATCTAATCAACTGATCTCAGTCTTCAGACAGTTGATTGGTTAAACTGTGTGCTCTTGATCGGTTGGAACAAAAACCTACAGCCTATCTGGATGCTAATGTTATTGTTTGCAATAGTCCTGGACTGACCTGCAGGGAAAATTCCAAGATTCCAATCTTTAATTAGCTGTATGTAATGAAAGTGCAGATTATTTGCAGATAACAACTAATCAGAAAACGTAGAAACCATTAATGGATTTGCTGATCACAAAAAAAGTCATTTTACAAGTGAAAAGTATTTTCTTGATTAACAATTCATTTATTAAGTAAGAAAAATAATTGGCTAATTAATTCAGAATGAAAATAATGATTATTGCAGACCTCTGTGATGGAAAGGACCTTTCCTTCATTTACCCGTTTCACAAGTTGTCCTCCTAAAAAAAAAAATACAAATGGAAAGATGCTGCTGCAAAGATTTGAGCTTCTCCACAGGCGGTTCAGTACTGTTTCATTTTGAAAAATACGTTTCCAGCATGGTTCAAAATAATGTGTAACATCTAGCAGATCACACAGTGGGCAGTATTGTTTGGTTTGAGCTGGCTTCCTGCTGGACGGTCAGTGTGAAACACATTCTCTGGCTTGTAGCCAAAGACCCCGTGCTTAGATCCAAAACTCTGTCTCTGCAGACATTTATCTGAAGGTTATTCTCTTAGCAGGGAAATACAGCTTTTCACTGCAGCAGATTGCAGTGATACTGCATTACTGCATTAAGAAAACCCAACATTCTGATGGAAATGTGGCAGTGACGACCTGAAATCGACCACGTGGTGTCGCTGGTCTAAATATTTATATTTATTAGTAGGAACTGTAGTCAGAACATAAATGAAAATACAAATGACAAATAACTTCTCTCACTTGCTAGCTAACTAGCTACAGGTGGTACTTTAGTTTCGCTTGGTTGCAGTGTTTTATTCGTCAGCAAGAAATCTAATTCATTTGTAGCTTCCTGCTCTATTTGGTTTAATGTCACTTGCCTAAAAAACTTTGAATCAGCTCGACCTATTTGTGGCTTCGTTGCATCTTTGAATCCAGGAGATACTAGCAGGAAAAGAAGCTTCACTGTTTCCCACACAGTAAACCAGCCTTGGACCTGCTGTCTTTGTTAGCCTTGTTCTGTTAATTAGTCAGCCATGTCTTTCCTCTGCTAATGACCTCCTGCCTATTTGGTGATAAGCCCAGTTTTCTGGCTTCTACACACACACACACACACACACACACACACTCACAATAGAGTGAAGCAGAATCGTGTCTATGAGTAACGGTACACAGTTTTAGTCTCTCAGGCTTCAGGACACATATTTGTGTTGGTCAGAGAAAAGGTTTCCCAGTTAACCTTGAGCTCCCATTGCGCTCCAGGCTACACGTGTTGGTGCGTGAATGTTGTGTGTCTCTAACATAAAAGGAGAAAGACAAAGCTGTCTCCTCTGCTTCAGCGATTTCAACAGTGAGTGGTACTCACTGTTTTAATCTACCTCTTGTGTTCTCCTCACTGCTCTGACAGGTAAACCCAACTAACCCTAACCGCATCATTTCCCTTCCTTCAGACTCCTCCATCCGACTCCTCCACCCCACGGTTTCCACTTAAGCCCCTGTGAGACATGTCCTTCACCCTGCTGGTCCTCTCAGAAACCTCAGAATTCCTTGTGACTGTCCTGCACGGTCCTAATATGAAGACAGGGCAGTAATGTTATAGAACATTCACAGTGTTATAGTTTAAATGGGAACATACACGTCATACAGCCGTACTTAATTTCTGAACTTTTGTTTTCTTTGTATGTATGGATTACCGACATCTGGTGAAAATCTCATGTCAGTAGCACCTCTATAAATATATTTCAATGTTCAATATTTATTTTACCCGCTGTATATATTTACTATTGACACAAAGCCCTAATTATCATTTCGTATACTCAGGGAAATTAAATTAGATTAATAAACCACCTTATAAATGAGATTCAGCGAACGAGATGGGCAAACCTACAAACATAAAATGGGAGTTATAATTTACTGAAATTATCCTTCAGGTCAAAGAAGAGAAATGCAACACAGCATTGAACTCTGTTTGAATTCGTTCAGTATCTAGCAGCCAGCAGGACTACTGAAGTGGGGGCAGTGAAGTCAGTTTCAAAGTTAAATTTCATTTGTCATCACAGTGACAGCCTGCCTGAATGCTGGTCGTCACTGACCACATTACTTTCCTGTTCTCTGTTGTTGTGTCAACACAGTGTGGAGTACAACTGGTGTGTAGATATTATCTCATGACACTATTTACTTTAACCGTTACCGATTTAGTGTCCATCCTGATGGGGCTGACGGGAGAATTGTTTCATCTGTGACTCTCCTTTCTAACCCCTTTCTAACTTTCATGTTTCCAAACACTGACCAGAAAAAGCTCTATGTTTCATTTCTCATTCTGTTCTTGTTGCATTTTACAGCACTGATGTTTGGTGGTGGTGTATACTGCTCCGACACTTTAAATAAATAAAGAATAGAAGAATAAATGCCGAGCTGTAAAGTTTCTGTGTGTGTTGCGTGTTTTCAGGGTGCGGAGGCCATGGTGCTGGAGAGTGTGATGTTTGCTATCTTGGCAGAGAGGGAGTTGGGCCCTAAACTCTACGGTATTTTCCCTCAGGGCCGACTGGAGCAGTATGTCCCCGTAAGTCACCGCGTTGTTGTTCACGAGCACAGGTGTTTGTATATTGTTGACTTGTATAGCTGTATTATAAGTTTAATTCTTCTTTAATCAAATAGTTCCTGATTTAATTTTATTTAGGTAAAAATCTCGCACAGCTGCTTATGTTCAGTATTTAAGATCTGAGTGTTGGCTTCTTATGTTAAAAAATAAAGTATTGAGGAAAGTTTTGTTCAGTGTTAGTACTAAAAAAATCTAATAACATCTCAGTCATAGTTATTCCTTGTCTGACCGGCAGTCCACAATCCAAAGACAGAGTAAGAAGAATAGGAAGTGTTAGTGAATTAGTCATGCATGGCTGTGTAGTGGGTGGGGTTAAAGTTTAGCACTGATAACTTAGGAATGAATGATACAACACGGGTTGTATGTGTGTGGTGAACTGTTCAATGGTCCATCACTGATCAATGTTCAGATAGGATTAATAAGCCATAAAACATCTGATCATCTGAGTTTAGTTACACAGTTCATTTTACACGTGGAAGTACATTGACACCTCACACTGACCTCAGTTCACTTCATATAAAACTGTGAATCAAAATCCAGCCACAAGTCATTCTGACACGCTCGTGTTTAAACACGTCCCGCATTTCATCATTATCCAAGGACCGTTTAAAAAAAAACCTTGTTTATTGTAATGTCCAGACTGAGGTGACCTCTAAACTGCACTAAACACACAGGATTTCATAACATCAATAATCATCAAATTTTCTGACTCGTATTTATCAACCAGGTAAATATATGTGTTGCTTTAAACCAGATCTAATACTAGACTTTATTTTAGTGTTGATCTCATTCTAGTAAAAATTCTGAATCTGTGGGATCTTAATGTTTTTTTCTGTCTTAACCCATTTTACTTTACATAAAAAATGTTGCTCAGTGCAGCGTCTAAAATACTCAAGTCACTGTTACAGATAAACTAATCAGTTACAATATCCTGTTGGCAGAGCCGTAAACTGGACACGTGTGAGTTATGTGACCCCAGCATCTCAGCAGAGGTAGCAGAGAAGATGGCCAAGTTTCACGGGATGAGGATGCCCTTCAACAAGGAACCAAAGTGGCTGTTTGGGACCATGGAGAAGTGAGTCCTTTAAGTCTCGTCCTACCCTGTCTTGTGTCTCGTCTCGTTTTCATAGACGTTAGGAAGACCATTCTGTCTGTTACCTGGCTAATACCTATTCACCATGTAATTCACTGAGCACATTTGAAAACGCTCCTCTGTCAGTTACTTTGACTGACTTTGAATCCCAAGATAACACGTTACACCACTGATTACTTATCGATGAGTATGAGGTGGCAGCTGGCTTATCGTAATGCAGTTCCCACTGAAAAGCTTTCAGGTTTATTTATGAGGTATTAACGTGTTTGTCAGTGTGTGGTGATAAAAATGTCTCTGAACCTAAATACAGGTTCATCACTTCCGAGATCATGTAAAACAAACATTACTCATTTGTCCTGCAATATGACTCATATGAGATTTGGTAAAATTCCATGTCAGACAAGAATGGGAAATTCAGATATTAGAATCATAACATGTAGCATTAAATTATCCAGAATTTTACTGGCATTCGTTGGTGATAAAAGCAGGACTCCCTGAAATCCAGTCCAGTCCACACCCAAATCGGCCCTGGAATTGGCGTGTGTGTGTGTGTTAAATTCCTGAGCTCCAAGTACAGATGCTGGAGTCCTTTACCTCCATACACAAGTTTAGCAGGCCAACAGCAAGTGGACCCATGCTGTTCCAACAATTTCATTTTGCCTTTTTAAAAGAGAGATTATCAGTTTTATGACCGGTGTATCTGTTCCTCTGATAAAAACGTATTAGGTCATCAGTTATCGGTGCTGATAATTAGGACTGAGCCATATTTTAATAAAAAAGCAACTGTAGTCATAAGTCAATTACAGGATATAAGTGAATGATAAAACATAGTGTACAAGAAAAAAAAAGTCAGGAAGCTGAGTCAGCCCTGTCAGTTACACAACAGTTAACCTAAAGTTTTTTAACTTTAGCTCAAATCAGTCACAATGAGCAGGCTTTTTTTGCTAATGTTGAAACATTTTCAGCTAAGGTATGTCTTCAGTAGCCATGTGTAAATCTCACTGAATTAATTACTAAATGTAATTAAATCTCATGTTTCCTTTAAAATGTCTGTATATGTCATAATGATGATAATGATGTGTCGACTGTTGTCACTACTGACTCATATACACTATTTGAAAATCCCGTTAAACCTGGTGCAGAAACACTATGAACACTTAAAAATGAAAACTGAAAAAAACAGCTGAAATATTCTTTGAAAAATATGAGATCTTGAGAAAAGGAGAGATCAGATCCGAGTAATATTTTTGTCCCTCTGATTCGTCGGATAAGCCATTTCTCTGCATCTGCACACACACACACACACACACACACACACACACACACACACACACACACACACGGCTGTTGAAACTGCAACTACTAGCACAAGCACTACTACTATTGCTCCTAACTTTTGTTTGGCTCCTACTTTCACTTCTAATAATAAGGCTCTAGTATTAGTGCTAATACTACAACTGCTGGTAACCTTTCTACTTGATTAATACTACTAATACTACTACTACTAATAGTACTGTTATAACTACAGTTATAATTAATTATAATTGGTAACACTAATCATTGGTTAAAAAACAAAGTCATATTTTTGCAGTCGGTAAGTTTTTGCTGTGAGATCCATCATAACCTCTGACTGTCACTCACTGATGGTCAAGACGTGGCATCATTCTTATCAGTGAGTCAGGCTGATTCACTGATGGCAGTGTATTTAAAGTGTTTTTAGAGAACACGGACACACCAGATCCAGACTTAATCTTATGCCACTTTTCTGCATCTGATAAGAGAAAAAGTGTCTGAGAGAAAGAGGAAGTGACCGTATGTGTGTGTCATGCTCTCACCAGGTACCTGAGCCAAGTCATGAGGCTGAACTTCACCAGAGAGTCCCAACTGCGTCGCTTCAACCGCCTGCTCAGCTACAACCTGCCCCAGGAAATGGATCTGCTCAAGTATGTTCCTGCACACACACACACACACACACCAGTATATGTGAACACATGTACACGACACATGTGTTATGTAACAGAATCGATAGGAGGAACAGGATATGTAGGACCCTTGATGCTATTTTCCAGTACGAGTAAGAACCACTGAGAGGTCACACACAAACCAAACACAGTTTCTTTCATATCACAAAGTGTAGACCTGCTCATGAATCTGAATTTCTGAATTTTGAAAAGCAGAAATAGAATCATTAAGACACCTCATACTGTGTAGGTTTTTTTGGTCATTTTAATTATGCAGCACAGAACCACCATCTGTTCGACCGGTGAATACCTGCTATTCCTGAGACTATTTGCACAAGTTTTAAATAGTTTTACAATGAAGTGAAGCATAGGCAAAACCTTCTTGGTAATAACTCAGACTACTGTGGCTTCATATATACTGATGTTGAACGTAGTGGTCAGTGTACAGTATGTACCAGGAGCTCTTTAAACCCTGCTGATTGATGATCCTTTGATTTCTGACCTCTCTGTGTTATGTTCAGGTCTCTGCTGGAGTCCACCCACTCTCCTGTAGTGTTCTGCCACAATGACTGTCAAGAAGGTAAAAACACGTAGCCATCAGTTTCCCTTTGATGCTGCTCATCTGCTTTTCTCTTTTATGAAAAAAATGATATTGTGTGTGCTGCTTTCAGGGAACATCCTGCTGCTGAAGGATCGCCAGACCTCAGACAAACAGAAGCTGATGCTCATTGACTTTGAGTACAGCAGCTACAACTACAGGTCAGCTGGCAACTACTGTAACACACATTTAGTGTAGCAAAGTTGCTTTAAAGGATAAGTCTTCTGATATATTTTTATTGTTAACAAATATAACAATAACAACAACATCAATCAGCATCATCAGTGAATTTGTTCTATTAACAAGTATTTGTCCATGTGTCCAATACCTGATATAGTGTATTCCTCTGTGCCATAGAGCTATTATTGTCCAGTTACCCAAGCTCACAGCTCAACCTAACTAGTGAGCTAGCTGTTTAGGTTCAGCCTTTATTTATCATTATTCATAATTTCGCTCAGTTTATTCATATGATTATTTACTTCATAGTTGCTTATTTGTTATCATAGTTGCAGCCACTGCTGCGTCACCGTCTCTCATCGTCCTGCTAATTTTTTCCATCCAAACTAACCAGCCTTGGCTCTGTTCTCCAAAGAGGGGGGAGGACACTGGGGAGGGGGGCTTATAGTGAGGCAGAATGTGGAGAGAGACAAAAACAGACAGAGTAACCCGGATTCTGAGCCAGAAACAAAAGCAACAGGAATCACAGGAGAAATGAGAGGAAAAAAGAATGCATTCTGGCTCATATCTGTGGTCCCTCAGTATTTCCTTCTGACAGTAGTAATTCATAGCCACCTCCCTCTGTTCAAATATTCACTGCAGCTGTTATGTAACCAGAATTTGCCAATGGAAATGTGCAAGGGGGAGGCAACGGAAAGGCCATAACCAGGCCTGTCATTGTTATTAATGGAGGCAGTGCACAGTCATGCACAAAGGGCTGGGAATAGACTCCAGTAGAACAGAATAGAGCAGAATACTGTGGTTGTACATCTGAAGCACTTATGTTCTGCACATTCTCTCTCTATCTCCCACACATAGAACCAGACACACTCCCACCCCCCTGCAGCTCCCTTCAGCATGGCCCCTTTAAGGCTCCTCATATGCTGCAGAGCGAACATGTGACTCTCAGTAGGCATATGACTGATCTCACACACACACACACACACACACACACACACACACACACACACACACACACACACACACACACACACAC